>CM061157.1:9246177-9501177 GCA_030710495.1 Labroides dimidiatus
TCTGGGTCACTGGCAGCCTAAAGCTGTGATATTTAAGTTTGAGCTGGAATCCCTGCAACCAACAAGTTATTTACTTGTAATCAAACTGCTGCCAAGGTGTGTGACTCCTTGGCAGCTGGGTGTTGTTGGCACTCAGTAATTACTCATAATGACTGTGAGTGTGCTAACAGGAATGTTTGTTATGCAGCACCAGCAGCTAATGTTTTTTTTAACTTTCATCTGGACTGGGTTTTAGAAAAGCTGAACTTTGTTTTCATTAATCGTACCAGAGGGTTATTTTTTTTTCTAATAGTCTGTTTAAAAGGTTTTGATGTTTGTGCAAATGTGCACAAAAGAAAATTTATGAATAATAATAACAATACACATTTTATAGCGACATTAAGTGAAAGATCTTCTTTTTGGTGATTTCTATTTTGGTCTTTTTGGGAGTTACCAGCACTACACATGGTTTACAATTTTCTCTTTCTTTGAATGAATGAAGGCCTCCTCTCCCCATGTGAAAGAAATTTAACCATGAGGAAACTTTTTCTAGAAATTGTCCCTTCCCACGATGAAAAAATGACAGAAAAAACAAAAAAAACCAAACATGTTTTCAAAAAACAGATGCAGCCACAAATCCTTTTGAGCATGACAGTTTGTTTTGAATTAGTGAGAGTTCAGGGCACAGGAACCCAAGCCTTGCACTTGGTCTCTGTATTTCTGCTTTTAATTATTCTTTTTATGCATTTATTTCCAATACACAGACATGTGTTATGAAATGGATCAATCATCTCTGGTGGCAGGGATTGTTATTTTTACAGGTGTATGTGTCTGACTATAGGTGTCCAGAGAAGGTGTCTGATCTTTCCTCTCAAAGGTCCTGAAAAACATCCCTCTGCAGGCTGACGTGATTTACTGAAGAAAATCCAAAATGTTTTTGTACCCATTAATCATTTATAATTCTCAATACTTGAGAATAGCTCCTCTGTTGAAGTTTACTAAAAGCCGCCTCAGAACCCATGTTCCTGTCCCAGCTGTTCAGGTAGTTTAAGACAGTTTTTATGTATGACGCATTAAAAACGGATAAAAGAAAGAAGAGCCATTAGAAATGTAACGATGACAAGTTCTCTGTCTTATCATTAGTGATGAACTCGCCACTTTGTCCCCGTCAGTGAGGTCCTCTGAAGTTCACAGCAGTAATCCAGTAATTTAGCAGCACATTGGCTAGGTGCACAGCATGTTCTGTTTGAGTACATGCAGGCTTTATTATCCCTCTCAACAGGAGCTAATGCAGCTGCAGCTAAACTCTTCAGTCACTTCATTGTGGTGCTGTGCTAATATTATCTGGCCGGCTGGAGATTAACTCTAATCAGGCACCTGCTCATCTCCTCCAAGCAGGTACACACACGTAGTCCTGTAAGAAGACTTTGACAGGCCATATGAGGCTGAGTGTCTGCATGTATTGCATTTCCAACAGAGTCATCAGGTGCTACACGTGTGAGCAGGTTCACAACCAATAACAAGATAACCTGGTCCCAATGAGAGTCACTGTGTCTCTGCAGCTTTGGAGTTCAACAAGATGCATCCTGGCATTGGCAGGGAGGACACCCTTTTTATGTTTGTGTGTGACTGTGTGTCCATTCAGTAGGAACCAATTTTCCCCAAACGAGGACACGCTATGCTGGGTGGCCTGGAAAAATTCCTGGCAAAGCTCCCATCTCGCACCATTGGCCGAGGCACAATCATGAAGACATAATCTAATCTGCTGACTCTCCTTTTCCTCTCTTCTCCCTCGTTTCTGCTTTTGTCTGGTTTCCTTACGTGCTGTCATGCCTCATAAAATAATACGCAAACATAAAAAAAAGCTGAGCTGATGAAACTTGGCTGAATTTTTTTTTTCCTCTGAGCTAGGTTTCTGTCTCCCTCTGATATTTAAAGTTTGAATGAGTTGAAGCGGCAGTAGATCCCAACTTTCCAGAAAATGTTCTCGACAAGTTGTTTCATTTTGCTTCAAAAGCACTTTGTATTTCTAGAGCAACCAAAAGTTCCATCACAAAGCGGAAATGACTAACTTCTTCTTTTTCTGTTTAGATCTTCCTTTCCCATGTCCTTCACTTCTCCCTCACATGTATTAATGGTAACTGATCATCAGAACATAATGACTTTTTGAAGCACCACAGCTTTCAGTGCAACAGAGCATCATTACAGTGTAATAGATCATACAGGCAAGATGAGAGGAGTTCAAGTAGTTCAGTCAAATAAAAACAGACCAGGCAAAGAAGAGCACAACTGCAAACAAATATGTAAAAGATGTTCCTACAAAATAATATCTAATTGCATTAAGATAAATAAAAGAGAAGAAGGGGTGAAGTGAAGTGGCAGTTAAAGGATGTGTGAAATGACTGTGTTCAGTTGTGGTTTGAGCTGTGGTTTTTCTTCAGATGGTAGCTTTTATAGCTGAAAAGAAGAGGCCTCAAAAGATACTTTTAATGCATTAATAAAGGCCAATCCCAAACTATCAAGAGGCTTTCTAACAAGTAAATGAACTTTGAAATAACTCCATCAAACAGTAAGCTGGTAAGCTACATCAAGATTTGTGCCCAATTTTAAGCCTGGCAGCAGAATTTTGAATTACGTGGAGCTACGGATGGAAATTAGATCTGCAGCTGTCTTTTGTTTCTGTCCTTCTAAAACGATTGTCACGGAAACGGTTAAATAAAATTGACTACATTGAATTAAATCAAGCGATTGGCTTCCAAGATTCTAGTAGTTAAGTCTTTGTTTGTTCATTTTTTTTTTAACTTCTTTTACTAGAGGCTAGCTACAGACTGACAGGAAATTTGGAGGAGTAAAGAGATTGAAAGAAGGCATGAAGCAGTTAAATAGGATAGGAGAGAAAGAAATGGAGGAAAGAAACAGGAAAAGAAATAAAGGTTATGTATTTTAGGGTTGCTAATGAGCATAGTTTGATAATATACTGTGATTTTACTTTGAACTTGAAATATGTTTCCATTAAAATTAATTTAACCTTTTACTGATTTACTCTCCATGTTAAGTCCTAACTGCTGTATTTCATCACAACTTTGGCACAAAACATTTTTTTTTTCTAAACTACACAAAGTAAAAATTGGATTTAGAATACAGGCAGCTTTAGGAGTAAATTATGACCCTGTTACCTGCCTGTCAATCAGCTGATCTGTGCTTCTGATTGGGCGAACCCACTGTTTGAACCCCCCTTCAGGCTGAAGTCATTTTTTTTGTACCAGGCTGTAAACATGTTTATTTCTGCTGTTAAAACATTTTATTTTGGCTTGTTGTGGTTCCTGGTACTTCCAGAGTCAGCCTCAAGTAGACGCTTCAGGAACTGCAGTTTTTACCACTTCCGTGCAGCCTCATATTTTCAGACCAGAGGTTGCCTCTTAATCAGTTACTTATACGTTTTGCTGGAGGCCACCACCATCTGTTGCCAAATTGCATCTTTATGATGATGTAGGTTGTAAAGGGGTCAGTAGTGTCTTCAACAAATCCAACTATCTCTAAATCTTTGATAATCGTTGGACTCGTTGCTTCTATAAGTGTGTTCAGTCCCACTTATTTCAACATATTTTGACCCACACACATTTAAAGGGTTTCCTTCTTCAGGTCAATGAGTAACTCTGCTGGTTTTAAACACACATCAATAAACTCTTTTACTCCTGAGTCAACAGAAGTCAGAGAGAAGTTCTTTCTCTAGACTTTAGGAGGTTGTTTTAAAAAAAATCTCTGATTTCTTTAAATTGGTTTAAAGTCCCTCTTGAAGCTGTCATCTTGTCATCAGTATAGATACTGTTGACTGTAATATGAGCAACATCCTATGTGCAGTTATTGTTAGATTTGGACGTTTAAAATGACAAGAACTGCTTTGGAAGCTTGACACACCTAGAAATATTTGTTTGAAGTATTTTAAGATGTTTTTTTTTTTTAAATGAGGGAGTTAATGTTTGCTCATTTTCTTTTTGAAACCTTTTTGCAATTTGAAACAGAAAAATCCAATCAGTTCACTAAACGTAATCAGACGACATCCAGCTGCCATAAATATATTCACACACATACTGTGACACAGTCTCTCCTTGACAAATAGAAACAAAACCAGTATAATAAATCACTTGTTGGAGGCCTGTCAAAGCCGCAGCTTCCTGCCTGAGCACCCTGTGGTTAATGAGAAGGACAGCAGGGCTGAGTCTGGCCTCTGTTGGCCCGGCCCACAGCCTGAGGAGAGAAGACTGATCACTTCTGTCTCCTGTGATGCAGGCTTTTATCAGAGAGATGAAAAAGAGCCACAGCTGAGGCTCAAAGATGAGCAGCAATGGGCTGGGAAACGTCCCTCTCAGCGAGTTTATTGCTGCAGACTGAGAGCTAAAATCTAACATCAGGGAGACTTTTAAAGTCAGTGTCGTCTCAGCAGAGTCTCATAAGAGGAGTGTGCTGTTAGACCACACTAAAAGAGGAGTGAAGACAGTGAAAGAGGAAGCGAGCCCAGCAGCTACCCTGATTTATTGATAGACTTGCTTTTTGGCATCCAGTGACTTCCTCTAAGACAGGATGCCAGTGAACCAGGAAACACTTTGTGTGGTGTAAGACCTCACACAGGAACTAAATCAGGAGGTTGTGGGGCTAAATATAGGCGATGGCTGGGACAGAGGCCTTGTGGAGATGGTAACAGTGTCAGAGCACATGTACAGGCTACACTTTGCTTTGTTGATACTTTGGCCGACTATGAATGCAGTCTGGTTTTCAGTAAGAAAAACACAGGAGACTTCACTGATGTTTTGTTGAAAATCCAGTGACTGGAAGGTAAGATCTGTTAGGGTTGTCAGTAAAATAAATGTTTAATACTTTTGTCATCATCCTTTTCAAAGTGTTTTCCTTTTCTTTGGAAACTTCAGGAGAAGTGTTTACAGTAACATCAAACAGACTGTATAATTAATGGACGTAGTCTCTGTGACACCACCCGTCTGTTTCTGAAAACGGACTTTTGAAGCAAAACGGCCGGTGCGGCCATATTGGAAACGAGGCGGACTGTGAGTCTCCACAGTAACAGTTATAGAGCACCCGTCGGTCACGTGAGCTGAGCTGTGCCTCTTATTGGACGAACTGGCCATCTTAATATCTTATTAACTGCAGAGTTAGAAAAAAATTAACCCCATGTACAGTGCTTGCCGTTAGCGTGATTAGTGATTTTTTTGGTTTGGTGTGTTTGTGACTTAAATAAAATGTCGTATTTTTGGTCCTCAATGACAGAAATTCCAAAATTGTCTCAGCTGGTTGGCTAATCCCAAAGTGTTAACAGGTCAGATGTTATTTTGTGTTCTAAAATTGCTCAGTATTTTCCTGCTCACAGGCCAAGATGTTGTCATATAAGAGGTTGAACTTGTTTTAAAGCTTTCAAGGATTTGTTGTTTTTAAATCAGTGAAAAGGCTTACGGCTTCATGACAAATAATGTAGTTTAAACTTGTAGGACATAGGACTGCTTCACTACCAGCACTTCCATTGATTGATGTTGTAAATGGCAAGTAAGGCTTGAACATGGTGCTGTTTGTACAGTAACATGAATAGAGAACCATTCTTACCTTCCGGTTCAAAGGAAACATCTTACTCTGAGATAGACATCTGAGTAATTCTCAGGATCTATTTTAGGATTCTATAATCAACATAATCTCTAAAAATGTGTGTTTTGTCTATAAATTGATACAAGAAACATTTCAAAGCAACTAAGCCAGCTGTTTAAACAGAGATTTGAATTCTAACTATCCAATGTAGTAAAATAAATAAAAGAATTGCATCCAACACAGGATTACTGAGTCGTAATGTCAAATTGGTTTGCTCGTGTGGCTAACCCTAGCAGAGCTAACACCCCAAGCCTTGCAGGTTAGCCTCCAAATGCCTGTGCAGACACAGCCTACATACAACTAAACTCACCACGCATTAAGATGTTCCCTGACGTGTACGACATGTAGGGGAGCATTTTAGCATATTGTCATAGTGGCAGCTCTAGTTTGTCTGTAGCCCCTACAGGCAAACATTTTACATTCATAAAACTTTGATGTATTCTGTAAGGTAATCCTGTGTTTTGTTCACTAAAAGAGGGACACATTTTGTCGAATACCCAAAGATGAAAGAAGTAAGTGATGTAGTATATTTTCGTATTTACAAAGGTAATAGAAACACCTGCTCTTTAAAAAAAAAAGTGGAGGCTTCCCTGAAAGGACTTTGCAGTGACTGTTAAAGTGAGGGTAGTCACAGCCTTGGGGTGAGCAGTTTTAGAGTAATAGAAAACCATCTCCTCACCATCCCACACTTGACGATAAAAGCATAAAAAACAGAAAATGTGACAGCTAAAAGCAGGGCGTTTTGAAAACCAGGTTAGGTATGAACCCTGACAGGCGTTGCTGCTGGCTCGTGGCCTTGTGATGGAGATTACTGCAGATTTAGATCACAGTCTGCTGTGGATGGAGCAAGGTACAATACGTAAAGAGCAGTCAGCTGACGGGCAAGCCTGCTGTTATGTGTTTGTGTGTTTATAGCCTGTTATCTCCATGGCAATGCTGGAGAAGATAATAGAACCATTTCAACAGAAACGTGGTCAGGATACATGAATAGAGACTTTTTGGACTGTTGGATGTTTTGATTGTTTAATACTTTCATGTCATGAGGCCGAACCCTCATGGTACAGCTGCAGTGGTCAAACATTGTACTGAGTGACATTTTAATTGAAAACTGTCTCAAAGAAAACGTTTTACATGTTCTGTCAAGCTTTGAATTTAGTGGTTCCCCTTACTGCAACACAAGTTGAGCTTCATTCAGTGGAATAAATCAGAATAAATACATTAACTGTACTTTAGTACGTCTGGCTGCTCAACTTAAACTCAGTTTCTGTTTGTGCATTTAAAGCTGCAGGTAATGCTTCTTAAAATAAATGAATAGATCAGAGGTATCTTTATGCTTCATCCCAACCATACTGTACATCAGTTTCTGTTTCCTACAAGATAATTTTAGTTTGTAATTTTGTTACAGCAGTCGATAATAGATCATCCCTATACATGAGAAATAGTTTTTCCTCTAACTCTGAACAGCGCAAATCAGCTGCTCCAAGTAGACACTTACTGAGCTGTAAACATGATGTTTGACAGGTTTCCAACTTTAGTAGAGAGCAGAATATCTTTACAAAGGTTGCCTGAAAACGTTTATTGATTAATGAATTTGTTTTGTTACAATTGTTAGTTTGGGTTCCTCCAAAAACTCTTACATGTAGTAGATTATATTTGGGCTGCTGGTTGTGGTAATGCATCCCATTCACAGAGGCCACAGTCCTCAAATGGTTAGACTTCCCACAAGTCACTCCTCTTTACTCCCTCTCCAGGTTTCCTGCTCTATCTGCTGCCCTTTCCTCTCACAACAGAAGCATCTAGAGCCCAAAACTTAAAAAGAGAATATATGGCAGCATATTGAAACCATTGCTGAGTAAAAAAAGTTTGGTGATAAAACAAAACATTTTTGATTAAAAAAGAGATATTTCCACATTATTACTACATATGAACTTCAATCAGTGTCTTTTGGAGAAGCATTTCAAGGCCCCAAAATGGCGGGAAAGGTGTTTTCAACATACTCAACATAACTTTCAGTCAACCCAGTCACAGGCAGGCTTTAAGCCTTCTGGCAGACTTCTACCTATCAGCCAAATCAGATGAAAAGTTTTGTGCAGTTCCTACCTTCATATCAGCTTTATGGATGTGCTTTAAAATATACACCTGAAAAATGTGGACGAATTAATAAATAAGCTTAACCCTTTAACTTCCAGCTCAACCGTTTGGTTGAGCATTTTTTTAAGTCGCAGCATCTTGTTGAAAATGTGTTGAACTGAGTCAAACTTGACTGAATCGTCTCTACAGCTCAAAATATTTTTTCTAAATTTTGTGGTTTCTGATTTTAGTGCCCCAACAGCACAGGAAAAATACAAAAAAATCTTATTTATTTATTTATTAATTTATTTATTTGGATGGAACATTCAAAGGTTAAAAATTAAATGGACTTCATATCCCTTGCATTTAAAAAGTGAAAGTTGAAGGGTTAAAAGGAGAGGTAGTTAAAGGGTTAATAAAACTTTGTTACTGCAGTGAAGTTTTTGCATCACACCATGCTGTTGATGTTTTTTGTTTGTTTTCAGGGTGTTAGAAAAGGGAACTTCCAGAGACTTTACCTTGAATCTTGAGTCAGCCCTTGTTTTATGGTTGCAGTTAGTTCTCAGGGAACATCTCCTGTTTTTCCTTTAAAGGGCTGGGAATGTCTCCTTTGAGAATAAGTGTCAGTCACCGTTAGACAGAACCTCTAAAATCTCTGACTGCACAGTTCCCATTCATGTTGGATTACATGTTGCAACAAAGTGTAAGGGCCCGTCTCAGCTGGTGGATCTGTGTTTGCAGATCCCTGAAGCGTTTCCAAACAGACACGTCTTACAGCGGACGCTCTGAGACAATCAATCACAGGCCCTCAGCTCCTGCAAGGCTGCCACCTGGCCCACTCAGAGGACACACAGAGTACAGTACATGACGCCACACAGACCTCAACAAACTGCAGCTGGCTTTCCAAGAATCCCAATTAGGAGCTCTGTTGAATAAGTTATGAGGTGGTTGGTTGGTTAAACTGTCGTTACTGCAGAGTTAGTAAAGAGCAGAGACGTGATCAGAAGAGGTGGTTTAAAAAACAGAGCAATAAGGAAGTAAAACCTGTTCATGTTTACTGTGCTTGTAAACTGCAGACATCTTTAAATAGAGTGATGTCAGCTGAGTGTTGGAATCTGTGCTTTGAAACATTATGATGTCAGGTACTTTAAATCTTGGCTGATGCATGTAGAGTTTGGCTCCTCCTCCGGACAAACTAGCGAGTAAACATTCTGCTTCATAGTTTCACGGTCTCCAAAAACAAACAAAAAAAAGGGCTAGTGAGTGAGTTCAGTTCTACAGTTTAATTTATTTTTCTAATTTCATTTAAGATTTTGAATGTCGGCGGTTGAATTTTCTTGAAGTGTCCAGAAATACAAAGAATCAACATGGGAGGCCTAATTTGTATTAGATTAGGAAATCTGTGAATATAATGAAATAAAACATCACTTTGTTATGGAATTGAATTTGCTGAATTGTGCAAAGTTATTGCTGCTTTTTTTGTTTGGATTGTTATTTATTGTACTTTTAACTGGTGTTCAAAATACAGCTGCTCTCATATTAACAGACAATAAAAATACAAATGCAGAACTGTCATCGCTAGAGGAGCTGCCTGTTTTTTATTCAATGGGTTTAAAGATTTTAAAGATTGATTTTAAAGATTTAAATGTCTTTCCTTTAAAACATTAAAAGGAAAGAAAATATAGCCAAGGGTGACCAGTCTAAGTGTGAAAGCCAAAGACTGTGAAACTTTCTGCCAATAACAAAAAGACAGTCCATATCTTTAACTTCTTACAATCTTCTCTGGAAATCTACTGACATAGAAGGGCTTTCTGATTATTATTATTATTATTATTATTATTATTATTTCAAAGTGGTGTATATTTGTTGCATATTTGTACCTGTTTGAAATTTTCTGATCTCAACTGGCACAAAACCTTTTTTGAGAGCATGTGATACAAAAAATAAAGGTTGTGATAAGAAATGGTGTCAGAGAAGCTTGTGCAGCCCTGTGTGTGACAGATCCTCACAACTGAGCAGAAAGTGGTCAGTAGTATGAAAATCTTCTTTTTTTTCTTTTTTTTTTTTTGATCAAGTTATTCTGAGTCGTGTTGCAGAACTGTTCCAACTGCTGCACAATCACTCCAGAAAATCTACCTGGAAGACGTTTATTTTCATTCTAGTTAAAAACTTTGGTTTAATTTCCTCTAGATCAGTAATCTGTGTCCCTCAAGCTGCTTTTCTTTTGCTCAACTTCCAGACAGCTGTTTTATGAAACTGTTGGTACCCGTCATGTTGTTTTTAGTGTTTAATCTGCATGTATCAGTAATAGTCGTTTTCCAGGTCAGCAAAAACAGAGCAGCATGACCTGATGAATAACTCAAATAATGTGTTGAAACTAACAATGATCTCTCTGTGTCTGTCTTCTGCAGCTAAAGATCTCCTTCAACGAGTCCAGCCTGAGGAGTACCTACGAGTATCCATCAGAAAACAGCTGGGACAGCGGGGAGGAGGACGAGGGGGAGAAGCAAGACGGCAAGGTGGCAGACGAACAGCCAAGCATGGTGGGACGCATCCACATCCCTCGACCCAGTTTCACAAACTCTCCAACGCACCTGAATAACAGCAACGGTGAGAGCACACGGCACGAGACAGAACGTGCTTCTTTGTAAACTTTGGTTCAGACTTTGTATTAGCTGTGAGATATCGTGGAGATATTCATGGTCCCTATGTGATGATCCTTATGATTTTTAGGATCGTTTTAGTATAATTTTTAATTTTTTCATTGTTTTTCTCATCCAATCAGTCTGTTGATTTTACAATTTATACTAATACTTACATATTTTAAACAGGAGAACTAGGTATGTGAATGTTTTGTTTTTTTTTAAAGTATAGTTGGCTCTCTGGAACATCATTTTTAAAGGCATTTGCGTTCCCAAGTGTCCACCAAAGCTTTTCCTCTAGTTGAGTAACAGATCTAGTAACCGATATGTCAGAGGCTGTTCTCTTAAGAGCTCTGGATTTTAATTGAATAAATTGAAAACTGCACCTCCTTTATGGGTATCTCACTCATAAGCATGTTTTGAGACTTCATAATATCAAAGGGAATTCTTAAATAGATGGGATAAATTAGGACTGTATGTTTTTTCATAGCAACATAATGTTTGACTAGAGAGACCCCTACTGGACAAGAAGAGAACAACAAAAGAAGAAGATTTTTACCTTCTATAACATAAAACAGCAGGTTAATTTATGTTGTGACTGGAACCGTTTGTTTGGTTGCATTGAAAACAGGATAAAAAGATCAAATTTGCTTTGTAAGTCAACAGTAAAGATGAACCTGTTTTATCAGAGCGTGCTGTCTTTTTACTGTCTGCAGATCTCGCCAGCTATGTTCCCAAACACTCTGTGGACTACAACACCTGGCAGGAGCAGAAACATGAAGAAAGTGTTAACCAGGGAGAAACTGCCCCTCAACAGACGGAGATTACAGAGGAGGTCATGGTGAGAGAAAATGAACACATCTAACACATCATTTTACACTGACAGCGAGTTCTTCTTGTGTTTTGATTTCCTGATTAAGCCGTGATAACCTGTAAAGAAGTTTACTAATCATAGAAAAGAGTAAACAGGTGTTAATGAAAATGAATGGAAACTTTCTGAGTGACTCTCTGATATTGAGACAGCAGGATCGATATAAAATGCCCTCATTTTAATGTTTTTAACAAAGATGACCAGGCAAAAGAGACGACGATATAAGTTATCTTTTGAAATAAACCACTTCTCCAGGATGCTCAAATCAGTCTGCTCTGGTAAAAAGATAAAAAAAAAGTCTTCAAACAAACATACAGTATCTAATCTCACTGCAGAGGTGAGGATTGAAAGTGTTTAATGTCTTTTCCTCTCAGCTCACACCAGCGGACAGCTCCTCCCTCTCAGACTACAGCAGCGAGCCAGCGCTTTACTTCTGATCCGTCGGACCAATCAGCTGTACAGTAGCATCTCACCTGTGGGACCAGACTGCAGCCAGAGCCCTGTGAGGTCTGCGACACCTGGGCCTGAACTGCCTCCAGCTCTACACTCCAGCTGTCTTTAAGCACATCGGACAGGAAATACAGTATGTTTTTTATTTTTTTTGTTTGTTGGTTCATTTTTGGCTGACGACCTGCCACGGTACCACTGCACGCCACATTAACAACTGCATATCAGAGCAGAACAGCTTTTTGTCAAGTGGCCTGTGTTCAAATCCTACTCCATACCTGATCCGTCCCAAAAGCAGCTGGACTGTCTTTGCCCTCCAAGTCCTGGACAGTTGATCTGTCAGCCACTTTACCTCCTCGTCCTCACCAACACGATATCTGACAGAAAGAGACACGTTTTCTTCTCCTCACTCTGGAAGAAAGAAGTGGAGACACATCTCCAGAATCTGCAGCAGTGTTTGTTGGATGCACACAAGCAAAGGAGCTGATACACAGGAAAGCCGCCAGTGCCCATGTATACATAATGCCACGATGACAGCGTTCAGTGTTATCATGGAAAAGTCTCCAAATATCAAGGATGTGGAGGAGATATCCGCCTGTGTAGATCGCTGGCAGACTCAAACACACAGAAACAAAAAAAAAACGGTTAAAGGGTGCCACAATTGTAGTTTTGTTTTGTTGTTTTTTTTTGTATCTGCATGTTTGTTTCTCTTAAACTGCAAAGCTTCGGTATGCCTTTTAGTTTTTGTACGTCTTTCTGGCAAACTATGCTGTATTGAAGCTGCTGGATGTTTAGTCAGGAGAGTCTTGATGGTAAGGAAACTTCAGCCCACCTCCTCTCTCTGCGAGGAGAGGGAGGGAAAAATATGCACCCCGGGGAGGATTTCCTGTCAGTCAGCAGCAGCAGCTCCGAGTTTTTGATTGAGAAGCTTGAAAAAGTGACCTTGGCCAACAATGTCTGTATGTTCATATTGCTGTTGAAAAACAAAAACATCATACTGTAGAATGTTTCTGTATACTCTCTATTATGATATCTGTGTCACGTCATGTTTGTTAAATCAACTGTGTATGTAAGAAGTGGACAAAACGAGCACGATGCCACCCGTTGACCTTTAACCTTCAACAGTGACAGCTTGAGTTTGGCATTTTGGTTGTCGCTATAAAGGTTTTCTTTGGAGAGTGGAGCTATGCTGTCACAGCTCTGCTTCTCCCAAAGGTGAAGTCACTTGAGCCCCTATCAGGAGTTTTGCTTCTAAAAAGCAAAAAAAATAAAGAGCGTCATTCCAGACACTGATTACTTCTCTGTTATGATGCTAGAAACCACTACTGCAGGGATGGTGTCAGAGAGGTCATCAGCAGCTCACTGCTGAAACAGCCTTTTTACTCATGTAGGAGGTGCTGCTTCGTCCACAAAGGATGCCGAAAGAAACACAAACTCAAAGTTACTCACGGGAGCTTTAAGCTCTCCCTTTCCCAAAACTGAGATTCTGTTGTTGTTTTTTTAAATGGCTGAATATTTGAATTTTCAATGTGCTGACTAACATAGAGCACATGCTGACAGCTTTTTACAAGAACACTGAAGACCTTTACCTCTCAACTCTATCGTAGACAGTCTGTTATGATAGTTACAGCTTTGCAGACTAATGTTATCTCAGTAAATTTCCCATAAGGAACCCAACAAAGCAGGGATGTCCAATTAGGGGACGGGATTATTGTTGAATAATAAAGACAAACACTTTAGAGGGGAAATGAAATTGGTATCAAAATGATCATAGATGCATAAAAAAAACCTTATCCTACTGGGCAGTAAACGTTTTTTTTCCCATTTTACAGCTTGACGCTCAAGTGGCCATAAGAGGAACTGCAGTTTTTGTATTTATTTGGCTTCACTTTCCATCCTTATAATTTGCCTCTTGGTTGTTTCTCTTCCTTGTTGCCAGGTTGATGAAAAGTAACGTTTAAATCCCCAGTAGCTCCACCCTTAAGCATCATTTGTTGTCTGTTAATTATCAGATTTTTCTTTTCAATTTTGTCGTAAATCAAACCACATGTTACAGATTGATCATCGTGCAGTGTCGAGTAAGACTTGAAACTTACAATTCAGACATTTTACTCATTTGGAAAATGTTTACTGAGGTGATAAATCGTTGAGTCGATCCCTAAAACAGTTGGCATTAAAAAAAATTGCAAGTTTCTGTTCACTCCTCTTTCGAATCCAAGAGGATGCATCCACTTCTTACATACCGCATATGAATTTATCAAAAAGCTGTTAAACCTTTATTTCTTGCTTTTGTGTATTTATTCCTGCTGACAGTTAAAGTTCGCATGTCTAAGACCTGCTTCTGTACATAAGACATTTTTTTTTGTACAAACAGATTTTCTGGTGTTGAAGGAACCAGACTGGTGCAAACAGCCCTGATGGTGGTTTCAGTCGTTTCTTTTCCAGTCAGACCTCATGCACTCTCACATTCCACGAAGAAGACAAGAAGGTCCGGCCGAGTATGAAGGCAACAAAAAGTGTGATCACTTATGATTTAGCATGTTTGTCAGAATGAGAGCAGATCTGTGTGTATGACAGGATGTGTCATTTTTTTATTGTTCAGATTGTTTTATATACAAGAAAGCATCGAGTTTCAACCTGATTTTTTTAAACTCATAATGCCAACAGATAAAAGTGTTGCTGTAATGGTCTCACATTAAACCCTTTTGGCCAGTATTGTTGTACAGTTTCCACCATATTTCCAGAGGATGTATTTCTTACTCCTGCTGTCGTTTTGTTCATTTCTCCAATCAGATGTATTTTTGCTCTGTTGCTGTTAAGACTGATTGTCTTTGTCTGATGAATTTAGGAACGATCTCTTTCATCTGGAGTCTTCTTGGATGTTAAATGTGTTTGCACTGTCATGCTTTTATCTCTTTTTTTTTGCACCTCATGACAGAGAACGGAGAGGGCGACTGAGGAAATGTGCACGTAAAGGACAAGTCCAAACAATTACCACTATCAACGCCTGCTTTTTTTTTAAATAAAAACAACCACTGATTGTACGTCAGATATAGAGGGTGAGCATTTTGGAGACTTTGGTTGCCAGAAAATATTTTTTTAAATGAAAACCGAGTCCTGTTCTCGAGAAGAGCTCCTCAAACATACATGATGATGAATGCACTGCCGATAAATGCCATGTCCATTTTTTTACTCTGTTGCCACAGCCTTTCATCAAAAGTCTTAAATTTGTTGGCCTTTTTGCTGTGACCACAAACTGTAGCCGAAATGTTGTCTACACACGGGTCCAGATCTTTTTTTCCTGAAGTAATTTAAAAAAATAACCTGCTGCTGTTTATCAAAAGCAAGTTGTTTTGATAGGAAAAATGATTTAAAGGACCATACCAGTGAGTTTGCATGTTTGAGCTCAATCAGTATAAGTCACTGCAAACTGTGCTACTGTGGTTTACAAGTTTGAATGTACTTTTCCATCAGTTTCAGAATGATATGAAAACCAAGTAGAAGACTGTCACTAAAACATTCTGGGACCATAAGGAGCCATTACTGTTGTCAAAGCGAAGCTTGGTTTGGTATCAGTAGAAATAACGGTTTCAAGAAAGTGAATTTCTTTTTCGATGCCTTTATTTATAAAAAAAAAATCAAAAAAAAATCAAAGTTTCAAAAAATTTCCATTGAGTCGAACAAGAATTTGACAGTTTCAAACAGGCAAAATCAGACAGTCAAATTGAAATAGAAATCTGTAAAATATTGGTCCTCCTTCAGGGTAACTTTATGAAGCTCTAGCATATCATAACCAAATGAATGGGAACCAATAGCTGCTTTCACTTGAGGCTTAAACACACTGGTGTGGTTCTTCAAAGTTCAGAGTGGACCTGCTGTGGAGCCGTGGCTAACAGTCACCTGACCTACCTGTGGATCCATCTGTGGTAGCTGATGCCTTCAGTGACCCAAAAACACCAAAGAGGTCTTCTCTGAGTGGGATTCTGTAACTCTCCATCTCTCTGTAAACTGAATGACTCCACCCATAACTTCTCTGATGGCTGTTTCCAGGAAGTAGAAACGCATCACTTCACTTCTTGAGCGTACATGTGGCCTCTTAATGCAGTGTTTCTCCATCTGTTGACTCCTGTTGCAAAGTGAACAGTTTGTATTGGTCACGCTGTAGCAGCTCTGTGGTAAAAGCTCCATTCTGTCCCCTCATTACTTTTCCCTCCGTCTGTACATTTATACATCTCAGCAGATGAGCTTACTGTAAAGTTATCGTCAAAGATTTGGGAAAAAAAAGAAACAAAAAAGTGATGTCATACTTGTAAAAATGAAAGCTCAATAAATAGAAGACTTGAACAACTGTTAATTCTGTTTTTGTGTCATTTACTTCCTCAGAAACACTGATTTGTTTTTTCTCAAACACTTTTATTTGAATAAGAAACTTAGAATAAATCAATTACAGATATATAACAAATAGTCCAGTAAGAGGCATAAACTTTGCTGATGGCAGAGTTAAGTGAGTTGTTGGTCAAAATGTGAGTTCAGAGCCATCATTGCTCCTTCCTACGGGGCTCTGTGGCTTTGCTGAGAATTCCTGCCTCTCGCTTCAGGACGCTCAGAAGAGACTGAGAACTTTCCAGGATCTGTAGATGAAAACAACAACACACATCACATTAAAAAAAACAACTGGAGCCGTAAAAGACTGACTGAAACACAGTGTGGGACATACTAAAACAGGAGCCCCGGCACTGCTGAGGGTCTTGTTGTTTTTTAATAAGGGCAGCTCTGGAGAGTCTGTTTGCAGTGATTAGTGTGAGGGCGCAGAGAGTTCAGCATCAGTGAGGAGGGTTCAGCTATGTCAGATGAAACTGCTGCACAAGGATAACATGTCTCTAACTTTGTAATCTGTCCGTACCTACATGTACGCTCTCAGTAAAGACGTAAAAGCTGACTCATGTAAGAAAGATTAACAGCTTTAAAAGCTACAACAGAAGGGATGACTGATGTGATAGAGAAAAAAGCTTTTTGCTTTGTTCTTGTGTTTTGTTTTGTTTTGTTTGTTGTTCCTAATTTCCTTTCTGGAATTAATAAAGTGCGTTCTGTTCTGTTCTATTCTATTTATCTGAACTGTCATCCTGCTGTATGTGCTGTTCAACAGAAACATGCTGTCTACAATGTTACAGTTTTGAGCTCGTTTAAATGTAAGAACATTTTACTTCACTTTTAATCTTTTATTGTTCAAAAACTGAATATATATTAAGCAACATACAGAACTGCTCCTGAAGCTGCTAGAATTCCTCCTAAATTGCAATTTATCAGCCAATAACGTTCCTGATGGTGTCAGAACCTAGGAAAAAAAAGCACATCCTAACTCCACAGATGCCAAGTCAGCACCTTCAGGTTTTTTTTTTTTTAACCAAAGTCAAGATTTTTAAAGATATTTGATTGGAATCAATACGAAACATGCATGAATTTATGTTATCCTACACTCATGGGATTAAGCATAAATATAAAGGGCTTGTTTTTACTCTGTCACTCTCAGCTCATTAAAGGTGTACGCAAATATTTTTTTAAAAAATCCCACATGATGACAAAACAGTGAACAATTTCTCTGGTTTGTTTCATAGAGCGTCTTCTTCATCATAACATTTATAGCAGTTTGACTGGTAACCAAACTTTCTTAATGTCTTTACACAAGATCTGCAACAATCAGCTGATTACCTGTCAAAAGTTAAATTAATCATCATCCACTTGAATGTGTCTTGAAAGTTGGTGCTCCTTCCCTTCTCTCTGACAGTAATGGACTGAACTTTGGATGTGCATTAAAATAATACTTGGGGCAGCGTTCTGGCTTTGAGAAACATTGATATATTTTTATCCAAACATTTGAATGAACTCCATCTTTATTTTCTGGTAATAAACTGCTTGTGTGAAAATGACTGAGGGGCTATTTTTCCTTCCACATTCTCAAAGCTCCAGGAACAGATATAAACCTCTAACTCCTATTTTTACCATTACACGTTAAGTGGACTAAGAGTCTGTTAACACTTAATAACAATGTAAACAGGTCACCCACTTTGGTGTATGCAGCCTCAGTTTCTGCGATGGTGCGATCAAAAGTTGCCCGAGCAGCAAGTCTTTGTGCCAGGCTCTCTTCGACTCTGCTCAGCTTCTCTGAGAGGACGCTGATGTCATGCCGCAGCCGCTCCTTCTCCTCTTCCTCCTGCTTGATCTGACGGTTCAACTCTTCCCTCTTAAAGGACAAGTCCTCGATACCTGATGGACACAGAAACACCAGAGACTAAACAAGAGTGAAGATAATGGATTGGTCTGTTATGGAAAGCTGATCACAAATCGTTTATTTGGTCATGACTCAAATAAAATTGACTATCTCCGAAATTTGCCGAAAGAATGTTCATATTTGTTGCATTTTTTTCTGTTTCTATGATCACTCACTGGTTAATAATTATCTTGTATGTATGTTGTTGTTAGACTGAGGCTCTTTTATAAAACAGCTGACAGATTATTTGACAGAGAATAATGGTTAGTTAAACCTTGAATTAGTTGTTAGACAAGAAAAAAGAAAGTCTGTAAGCTGTGGCTCCACATAAATATAAAATCTGTAAAAAAAAAAAAAAAAAAAAAAAAACATTGAAAAAATAAGTGTTGTTTCGTACTGTTATCCACCAGAATAAAATGTCAGATAAACACTACTTTTTATTATTCTTCAGATAACACTCGCATCATTTTAACATGCTAGTTTCTAGTCCATGTTATAACCACACATGAAGTCAATTTTAACCACTAACACATATGCTGCAGAAAAAAAACTTCCTCCTGGCATTTCACAAAGACAGCCCTACACCTGAGTTGAACTAATATGGACAGTAACGGGTTAAAGGCTGATTCTAAGGTGATAGAGACAGCATTATCTGTGCGGGTTAATCAGATTGAGCTGTAACATCCCATGTGTTTAAGTAGCTGGTAGCTCAGGACGAATAACTGGAGGAATTCAAAGAGGAGAAACTGTCTCTGTTCACCTGACAAACTCTAAGGCAGTAAGTTCACTTACAATCAACTTTAGTGACAGAAGCTGTCAAGTAACGATACAAAAATATGAAACTTACACTTCACAAGTTCATTGTTGTAGGTCTGCAGAGCTGCAGCTTGTTGGGTCATTTTAGCTAACGCCACAGTTCACCTTACTGACGCTTTATGTCGATTCCACTCCGCGCAGAACTACTAACTTTGGCGACCTCAAAGTTAAATCCTCTCTTCGTTAAGTGGCGTCTTGTCCGACTCAAAAGGCTTAACAGACCCGTGGTCAGACACGTAACGAAATGCCATTAAAAGTGTTAAAATTTAAGACTCGTACAGGATGGCGGGTTTCCCATACAACTGAGCTGAAGGGACTGACGTTAACTGACTGTTGTGCTTAACTTCTTCTTCTGCTGCATTTAGGTTCTTCAAGTATAAGTTGTAGCATTTACTCCCCCTTGTGACCATTTCTGGAATAAAGGAGTAATGATGGGAATTTCGGCTCTTTTCAGAGAGTTGGTTCTTTTGGCTCGGCTCCCAAAGAAGAGCCGGCTCTTTCGACTCCCGAATGGCTCCTAATTTAATATTATTTGTATCCTTATATTTTAGCCTAACCTGGTAAATACGAATGATTTGTGTATTGATAACCCATTTTTGCATTCAGGTTTGTCAAGTGTTTGCCTGAGGCTGGCTTCCTAAGTACCAAAAAAACACATACACACCAAGACAAAAAAGCCGTTTTCACAGCAGAAATAAACGTCTTTACAACCTGGTACAGATGTAGGGGGTTGAATTTTTTTCTAACTTGGCAGCTTAGAAGATATTAGGATGAGGAGTTTACCCATTTAGAGGCATAGCTTAGATGATTGACAGGCAGGCGCCTGTTGGTGTGGAGACTCAAAGCCCACCTCATTTCCAATGTAGTCAGTTGACGATTTGCTTCAAAACTCCTTTTCAGAAACAGATGGGTGATGTCACTGAGACTATGTCCATTCTGTAATCTGGATTTCAAACCAACTATGTAGTGTGAAGATAAAACTGCTATTAATATTAACTAATTGTATCAGCTGCTAATGTTTTGCCAGTAAATAAATAAATAAATAAAGAAAGAAAGAAAGAAAGAAAGAAAGAAAGAAAGAAAGAAAGAAAGAAAGAGTTTTCATAGGGCTTCACCTTTTCCACATTTTATAATGCTACAGCCTCATTCCGAAATGGAATAAAATCATTATTTATTCTTTTTTTCTGAAAATTCTACACACACCAACCTAGAATGACAGTATGGAAAACCCTTTCTTTTAAGTTTATTTCAAACAAAAAAAAAAGTAAGAAATCACATGTACACAAGTATTCACAGCCTTTGCCACAAGACTCAAAATTGAGTTCTGGTTCATCCAGTTTCCATTGTTCATCCATAAGATGTTCCTACAGCTTAACTGGAGTCCAGCTGTGGTGAATTCAGCTGATTGGACCTGATTTGGAAAGGTACACACCTGTCTATATAACGTCCCGCAGGTGACAGTGTGTCAGAGCACAAACCAAGCATGGAATCAAAGGAACAGTCTGTAGACCGCTGAGATAGGAGCACAGTGGGCTCCATCATCTGTAAATTAAAGAAGTTCAGAACCACCAGGACTCTTCCAAGAGCTGGCTGCCTGAATAAACTGAACGATCGGGGGAGAAGGGCCTTAGTCGTGGAGGTGACCAAAAACCAGAGGGTTACTCTGTCAGACATCCAGCAATCCTCTGTGGAGAGAGGAGAACCTTCCAGAAGGACAACCATCTCTGCAGGAATCCACCAATCAGGCATCCAGACAGAAGCCACTCCTTTATAAAAGGCTCATGGCAGTCCACCTGGAGTTTGACTAAAGGGCCCTGAAGGACTCTTAGATCAGGAGAAAGAAAATTCTCTGCTCTGAAGAGACAAAGATTGAACTCTTTGGTGTGAATGCCAGGCAAAATGTTTGGAGGAAACCAGGCACCGCTCATCACCTGGACAATACCATCCCTACAGTGAAGCATGGTGGTGGCAGGATCATGCTGTGGGGATGTTTTTCAGCAGCAGGAACTGGGAGACCAGTCAGGATTGAGGGAAAGATGAATGCAGTAATGTACAGAGACCTTAAGCACACAGCCAAGAGATCAAAAGAGTGGCTTCAGGACGACTCTGTGAATGTCCTTGAGGGGCCCAGCTAGAGCCCAGACTTGAAACCAGACTCTCTGGAGAGATGTGAAAATGTCTATGTACCAATGCTCTCTATCCAACCTGATAGAGCTTGAATGTTTCTTTAAGTCATACTTAAGATACTGTTCAGCCTGAAAGAAAAGCCTTTTCTCCTTAGGTTATTTATTTCTGTTTTAAGATATTATTTCAGATGTCTGACTGTCTTGGTTATGCCCATGCCTTTTAAAACGTATTTTGTACGCCTCCTTGAAAGAAAAAAGGATACTTTGCAAATAAAAGATAAGGATTGTGTGTTAAAATGTTTGGAGGATTTTTATGTTACTTATAATGATGTAAAAGTTGGGTCAACTACTTGGGGGGTAGTAAACTGAAAATTGAAACTTTCACACACACAAGTGTGGTCCATTGAAACATATCCATGTACTTTTTACAGAAAGGCTTTGGAGACAAAGTTTAAAGGCTGGGTTACATGGAATATGAAGATCTGAATAAAGAGGAGAAACTAAATATACATCAGGCATAAACAGATAACTTAAGAGGATTCAAATATTTCTGTAGGTGCTTGTATTATGGACAACGGAGGATACCTGCTGGTTCACAACACATCAGACCAAATCATGCCAAAAAGGGTATGGGGGATTTGTGTAAAGAAGATTACCAGCAGGTTCATCCCGGGAGGTCGGGCCATTCTTTTTTTATTATTTCAAGCTAGGCTAGGTTTCCAGGAAATTGATTCAGACTTGCTCTCCAGCTGCAGATGGAAACAATTTCCATTACCAACGTAATTTAACTTCATCCAAACACTTTTTTTCCCCAAAACCTCATAGCTATTGGAGTTCCGAAAGGTTTGATTTTGTTTTTTGTGCACAAAATGTGATTATCTTGCACGAGACATTTTGTTGTTCCAGATGATCGGTTTTGTTCTAACTTTAAATGATCCGACAACTGAATGTAGACTGAAAGTTGTGTTAGTAATAGCATGTTTGTATGCTGTAGTGTTATGAGACTTGAAGGAATATTTTAACCTAAATTTGCAGCAGCCATCTGATAGTATCTCTGTATTTGAATTTGCATGATGATTTAATCAAATTTATGTTTCATACTTGTCAGGAAACTGTGACACCACTCTTGTTGAATGATAATAAAAAAGGCGTTTGCTGCTCACTTTGTCACTTTGCATTATCATCTGCTTGTAGACACATTTTTCTTCCCTTTCTTCTTCTTCTTCTTCTTCTTCTTCTTCTTCTTCTTCTTCTTCTTTGAAACAAACATGAAGTTGATTTCAACCATTCCCAGATATGTTGCAGCGAGAATAAACCCTCGCCTTATTTTACATAAAGACAGCCATTACACCTGAGTTAAACTAATGAGGCCTGTAGAGAGTCGATGGCTGATTTGTTGGTGATAGAGACAGCAGTGTTTGCTCAGGTTAATCAAATTGAAGTGGTTGTTTGTCAAAGTTGTTGGTACAGGACTTTTACTAAAGCATTTCAAGCCCATCTAGACCTGAAGCGCAAAATGTATTTCAATAGTGATCTCTAGCTGGGTCCTGCCCCTGTTAAAGCCAGACAGGTAAACAACCCGAACTGTCCACGGAGATAGCTCAAACACTCACCAGAGAGCTACTTAAGCCCCTTTAAGGGACCAATTGTTTAATAAGAGTTTATTCAACACACGGGTAAAAGAGACGAAGAAGATAATTTTCTATCTTTTTAAGTGTATTTAAAGATTTAAAAAATAATAATAATAATAATAACAACAACATACATTTCTGAATGTATGCATGCCAGTATAATTTCTGTTGTTGTGGGATGCTCTTCTAAAGGGTGATATTAGTCCATGTATAAAGATTTTCCATCAGGCAGTTTACAAAGTTGATATTGATTCTTATGAGATTCAAAGGTCCTGCACCAGCCCCGGGGAAGGAGGAAAGGATGAAATGTGAGTTAGGAGTCTTGATTTTTTATTTTCAGGGCAGAGGATGTTACACTGGGTGTTGGGGTCCACCTACTTGATAAACAGTAGATGTTGGTTCAGGTTGTTTAGAGGTCACCTGTGACTCCATGTTGTGTGGATTGCAGAGTGCTGAGACAATTGGTCCACTGTGTATTTTTTTAAAGAGTGACCACCTTGAATCTTTATTTTCCTCAGTTTTTGATGTACATGTGCATCACCTATGTTGCTCAAATCAGTTGAAAGTGCTCAGACTTCTGCAAACTATAAAAATGTTTTGGAATATAACAAGAAAGAAGTGTGTGAAGTCTGCAAATACTCTTACAGTTTGTTAGTAGTTTGTGGTTTTCAGTATTTTGTATATATATTGGTGACACCAATCTTGTTGCAATTGTCAGTGTTACGTTGGTGTTGTTTCATCACTGGGACATGTTCAGAGAAGTTGAGCCTGTTGTTTTAAAAGTTATCAAGCAAACTGAGTCATTTAATTTGAAAGGAAGTTCAAACCATTAACCATATTATTTTCATTGTCAGTTCATGAATAGTTGTCTTAGAGAAAATCACGGTAAGCAAGACTCCATTTGATTTGGAACAACAACAATAGTATTTTTTTTAATTATTATTATCATCAATACACTTCATGATTCACTGAGGCATGCTGATGGAGATGGTTTGTTAGGCAGTTTGAAAAACAAAATTGTAAAAAGGAATTCACTCCTAAATGATATTGACCAATAACATAGTCAAGACTGTTTAAAAAAAGATTAAAAAATAAAAATAAAAAACAGAAAAAATCATTCAAGTTCTCTGTGGTGCTATGGGTCAGTGCCTTCCTTTCCCAACGTTGTGATTTTTAGATGTTAGAGATCTAATAGCTGCTTTCCGTGTTTTTGTTCCAGTTAATGTGTGAAAATTGCTATTTTCCCTGACTTAAGATGTAACGATTATTCTGTTAAATTAAGATTAATAATGTTAATGTGTAAAGTGTATTTGTCAGTGTACACTACAGACCTCAGGGGTGATAGCTTTGAGTTTAAGGCTTACAAAGACATGAATATACACAAAACTGCTCTCTCTATGAGATTTCCATTCAAGTAAATTTCATGACTGAAAATTTTATTGACAATAACACTCCCAGGTGTGGTATAGCTGCTTCTGCAAATCAATAAATGTGACGTAATCGTTAGTGGGCGGGGTTTACGTCCAGGCACCATGGCTTCGGTAGGACCCGAGGTGAGTGTGTGAGCCTTGTCTTTAAGGAGCTTGTGTTACTTTCCACCCTGTTTCCCAGGCTTAGGGATAACGTTTCTCCTCGAAAGGCAGAAACACGTTTGTAAACAGGCAAACTGACGGTAAGAAGGAGCTATGTTGTCGTAAATTTCCCGCTGCCAACCTGGAGTCTCTAGCTTTTGTGCTGGACCGGAGGGCAATTGAATGTGCAGGAAGATGCTGCGCCCCGGAACCTGAATGAGTCATGCTGGCGCGCTGTTGGCTTCACTCTGTAGCTATGCCATTCATGTTCCAGGCTCACGTCACTGTCCTGCTTCTGTCCAGCTTTAGCGCTCCAAAATAAACTGATTACAGATATGCACTCGTTTTTCAAGATAGAAATGATTATTTTATCTGTATTGTTCGTCACCGGCGTAATGAATGATAATTTGGACATCGTTTCTGTCTGGCTAGCTGCTAGCTTCCGCGCTAGTTAGCAGGCTGTGCACACTTTGTCAAATTCTGACAAAAAACAGATTATTTCTTTGATGAACGTGTTCTCTAAATATCAGAGGCATGTCTCTGCCTGGTTTTAAAGGCTACGGCTAAATGCCTGGTCGATTATGTTTTGTTATGATATACAGTGAAGTCGGTTAGCAACATGATAATTGATGCAGTCAAATGAAGGCAACACTGGCAGAGCTTCTTTGAACCTCCCACTGTAAACATATGGCGCCAGCTCTGCTTTGATTCATATTTGTATCACTGTTTCTTGCCATGCATTTATTTTTTAGGATTTTTTTCTAAGCTGCAGGCTTGTCTTTGTTGGCAAATTGCATATATTGGCACCTTTTTAGTCGGTTAGAACCGCTCCACTGCTTGCAGTAACAAGTTCTAGTGTTTGTTTATGTCGGGCTTTCATGGACCAAGTAAGTTAATGAATCAATCGCATGATTTTATCCATACCGAAGTGTGAAAATAGAGCAGACATCAAGTCTTTGTGTCGTTTTTCCCTTTTCTTTGAGGGATCGAATGTAGAGTTATTCGGCAGAGGTCGCTCGTGCAGCGTCGAGATGAGTTCTGCTCATGAGAATGTCTTGAGGACAGGCTGATGAAGGTGTGGAGCACTGAGTTATGCAGCCACTTCAATTTGTTCATATATCCTTGTTTTGAATATGGTGACGCATTTCAAACATGGGTGGATGTCTTAAGAGGACCATTTTACCTAAATGATAAAAACTCTTGGTAGTCTAAATGGTCTGAACCGGCCGATCATATGGGTTTTATTAGTTGAAATAATGATGATTTTGGATTTCTTGTGTGTATGTGTTTGGATTCCTGTCCAGACCAAACCATTCCATACAGAATTCAAAAGACTTAGTTTCTCAAATCCTGTGCATAAAGTCCACAGAAACCAGTAAAGTATCAAAATTCTCATGGAAACACAGTCCACAGTGTAGTGATTGTATGAGTAATATTAGTAATAATAGAGGAAACAATAGACTAGCTTAAATTTAATTGGGTAGGATAAAGCCGTTTACAAAGAAAATCCAACAAAAAATACTGGTGTTTCAATTGGTTGATTTATTTGTTTATTCAGAGTCTGAAGTTGTAGTTTTAGGCTGATATGACCAGAGTGTAAACTACTCTTCCTTGGATCCAGAGAGACATCAGTTGGTATTACATATTTGAACAGACAAACAACAAAAGACAACGCACAACAAAGAAGCATTACTTTAACAATTTTTAAAGTACAAATAACTACCCTTGAAGTCCATTCAACATTGTTTGAAGCAATTGATTTCTTGGATGTTTAAATGAAAATTTTCAGATTAACCAACAAGTAAATAGGTAAGAAATAAACTCTGCAAACAGGAAACGTTGAGCCTATTTTTGGTAACATGTCTGAATACTGGAGCACAGAATCTGCAGGTTTCTTATGAAATTGGTTCGCTGAATGTTGCAAACATAAAGATGGTGTTTGGGTCTCCACCATCACCTCCTTCCTGTAATTGACATCTCAGGCTCATAAAAGCATATTTCCACCAAGCAGTTCAGTTCGGTTCAGTTCAAAAACTGTGATGGGAAGCAAATAACTGACCCGTACCATCCTACTTTTTGGTACCCCTCTGGTCGGGTGCCAGACATACCAAACTGACCCCAAAAGGTTGAACTAGAAAGTGTCTGTCAACCTGTCTAAATAAAAATGGCAAGGATGAAATTCTCAGAAGTATCAGCTGTATGATATTCAACCCAATCATCGGTTGTTGGGAAACTTAACTCGAAACCAGTTTTGTTGAACTTGTGATGGCAATGGATGAGGATTAATAGGTCACCAGTATCAATGAGCATCATCCTCTGGGGACCCTGAATGCGTTTGAAAACTATCTGTTATCTCTTCTGTTGTGGTTAAGATATTTCAGTCAGGACTGATTGTTGTTGTTAGATGTACCTTGCTTGGCTAAAAAAACTTAGTTCAGGAATGTTGGAACCGCCCCAGACAAGACCTTTTGTAATCATATCATCTGTTTTGTAGCCACTAAGTAAGACATCATATTTGTCCGTATATTTGTTAACGTTAAGTCCACATAAGAAAAGTATTTAGGTTCTGATTAGCTCTATTTGGGTCTGTCTTGTACGAGTCATGTTTGTGTTAAACTGTGCTCTTAAGTGTCACCTAACTACTGTGTTTGTATTTTTACTGTATAGAAACTCTGCCCTGGTTGGACATAAAAAACTGTATATCTAGTTGATAGTTATGTTGATAGTTGATAGACCTGAGTCTGTCAAGACAAGGTTTAGTTGTAAAACAGAGAGGCCATCATTCTCACTGCTGTTGCATTCCTGAGTTTCCAAGTTGAAAGAACAAATTCCCCCTTCACATGCAGAACCAATGGGGTTTGGACAGGTACCCAGACAAAGTAAATGTCTGTCTATATTGAAAATGATGAATGGATTGAAGTTAAATGAAAAATATTGGGTAGTAGTAGAGTTATTTAGTTTTAGTGTGGACCAGATTCAGAAGAAACCACATTAAGTGTTTTATACTTATTAAGTATAAGTCAAGGATTGTGAATTCAGACTGTTGTTGAACTTTTTTAAATGCATTCCTTTAACTTGGAAGTTTTTGAGTTTTCTGCTCCAGATATTTTGCAGTTACTTATTCACGGTTCCCTCTTGGATGGATGGATGGTGGGCAGAAGGGAAGTGTTTCAGGAGGCAGGACATGCAGACGTGAAAGCCACAGTGTGATATTTACAACATGAAGGCAGGAGAAGCTTCAAAGACCTATGCTTTGGTGACAGTTTTTCAGAATGATAATTCTATGTGTCAATGAATAGGTGTGAAAACATCTTCACTGTTCTTGTCTTGAATTCCCTTGTTTTTCAACCAGAGGTGTTTTGCCTTATGTCTTTATGTGCCACTCTTTGCACCAGGTGCATCATATCTTATTACCCCCAACCTCCTAGAATGCCTTAATATTCCCTGCTGCAGTGTCACATTGGCACCTGAATTCAAATTGAAAATTTTGAGGGCTGCTTGCATTCACACATGCAGCTCAATCTGAAAACTTTATTACGCTTTTTGGAGATTTTGTTCATGTATACAAACAGCTAATGCAAGACATGGACCTTTAAGTTTCAGGGGGACAGCAAACTTACTTTTTGTCTTAAATCCAGTCGGGGCTGACACGATTAATTTCAAAATGAGGTCTGACTGTGCCTCGATGAAAGCCATGTTGAGCCTGAAACATGTTGGTCTTATTTGAACTTCTTTTTAGGGTGTACCAAGGCGACCGATTTCCAAGTTGTTAAATCCTGAATTTAAAGCTCATTCAAACTCAAGGGTGTACCAAATAAGAAAACCCTGGTCAGTTTGCCTCCATCTGAACCTTTAGAACACTTCTTCTGCCTCTTCTGCCCACACCGCATGGTGTGGGTCCATTAGACCAAGTGCAGTGTGAAAGCAAACCAAACCACTTGATGGTGCAATGATGGTACTATTTAACCCCACTAACAGAGCCGGGTGCTCTGACCTATCATTTGTGAAAACAAATTATCATGTGTAGGACTGGGTATCAATCAAAAAAATTCAATTCCAATACCAATATTGATTCCTTCAATTCATCGAGTTAAAATCCTGCCAAAACAAAGAGAATGTTTGACAAAGACAATTCTATTCACATGCAAAGAATGTGTGCTTTGCTTAAAAAATACATGTTTCCTTTGAGTACAAAATATATTTCCTTAATAGAACAACAACAAAAAATCTTTACAAGACAAAAAGACTGTGTGACTCTTTATCTACAAGTTCATCAAAATATTTCCTCCATGTACAACTTTTTTCTCCCTACGAGTATGAAAAATACCATGCAAGTTTTGGCACAAATTTTGTGCCTGTGGTGTAGCCGAGAATTTCCTCACAGATTTCCCAACCAGCAGGTGGAGCTGTGGCTCAGTTTACCAGCACTGAGAGTTTGAGCGTGGCCTACGGTCTGAGTGGGACCTCAAATGCAGCACAACATTTAGGCAACGGAAGTGGTGCTTTGTTCAGACGGGTTATCGTTCTTTAAACACTGATTTCAAACTGTAGGCAGCATAAAAAAGTCAGATTGTTCTGTGGTCAGTTGTCAAAAACGATACCATATCCTGGAGTCAAATTCTGTTGAGTTCTGACCATTACAGAGCAACCAGTGTTTTGGATTTAAGAGTTACCATGCTAACTGGGGACTCTCAGGCGAATGTGTCAGTGATGGTCGGCTGAGAGTCACCAGTTAACAGGGTATCACTTTACAGTAAAACACCAGTGATGTCTACCGTTATTAAATGTCTTTTTAATCCAACCTCAGTTAACCATGTTTGACTATAAATAAGCAATATTAACTGCCAACATTCTAAATCTACTTTCTCTTGCGTAGTTAAGGAAAAAGTTGGTCGAGGTTATGACTAAATGTGGACTCACCATGGAGAGTAAATGATTAAGTCTAAGACTACATCCACACGAAGCCAAAAACGGTTTCATTCTTTCTCGTTTACTGTAAACATGGAACCCTCACAAGAAATATGGGCGTCCAGACGAAAGCACTGAAACCCATTGAAACAGCTGTAGTACATATGCCAGGGCTGTAGGTGGTGCTGTGACGCTGCCACAAAGTCCACCAAAAACAGAGAATAAAACGGAGCGTACGCATTTGGCTTGTGCGAAGATGGCAGTGAATACAAGAAGTAGAGGTGGAGGCATTGCATCATCAGTTTGGAAAATACCGGATAGTTTGTCAACATGGAACCAAACAGTTGCACGGTTTCAGATGTATCCACTCTGGAACCTGGAACGAAAGTGATCGAGTTAGGGCATTTGGATGAAACATGCAAACGATAACAAAAAACCTTTGCGGATACACCTAAACCCGTCTTCATCTGGATGGCCCCTAAGTTTACGTTTTATTTTGAACATTAGAATAATCAGTGGAAAAACAACAATAAAAGAGACAAAGTAAAAAAAATAGTAAAAAAAAATTCCAAAAGGAGTGAATCTATAAATTATGATTAACAGAAACAGATTTGAAGTTTGTTGTAAAACTGCAATATATTATCAAACTACTGACCAGTCTTATTAGAAACACTGAAATAGGAAAACATTAATATTCTGATAGATTTGGTGCAGTTCTTTTTCTGGATGTATTTTTCTGGCTCCTTTATTATGACCCAGGTCTCAGACAGCTGTCTGTATGCTCTTTTTTGTTTGGGTGGGTTTCTGGTTTATTGACACAAGTTCATGTCTTCTAAAGACATAACTTCTAAACAAGTGAGGGGCACTAGGGTTTCCAGACAAACCATTCACAACCGACACCACCGCTTTGGCTTCAAGCCAGACAACCATTTGAGGTGACTCCACTAACATCAAGACATCACCTAGACCGTTTGCAGTGGTCTACCGTTGTGTTCACTGATGAGTGTCGGGTCACCTTGCACAGAAATGATGGCCGTCAGCGTTGCTGGAGAAGGCAAGGTGAGCGATACGCTGAGGTCAACATGGTCCCCAGGGTTGGCTTTGGTGGAGGAGGTGCAGCAGTCTGGGCAGACATCACCAGTCAGCGCAAAACAAATTTGGTGATTGTAGATGGCTCAGTTACTGCACGTTCTTACCTCAGAGACATCACAGAACCCACCATCAACCCCCAATTCCACCAGCACACCCCCAACTCTCTGTTCATGGATGATAATGCTCCACCACATCGTGCCAGAATTGTCACAGCTGGACTTCAGGAAGTCAGAGTGTCTCATATGGTATGGCCAGCAATGTCCCCTGACCTGAACCCCACAGAGCACGTCTGGTACCAGCTGAAGCAGAGACTGGATGCTTGTACCCCACCCCCACGTGACCTGGCAGAACTGTGTGTAGCACTTGTGGAGGAGTGGAACGCATTGCCTCAGAACAACATCATGAGGCTAGTGAGGAGCATGAGACGTCGCTGTCAAGCTGTCATTGTGGCAAAATCCTGCTACGGACTTAGTCAGTTTTAGTTATTTGGGGCGATCTTTGTTATTGTCTGAATTGTCGGGGTGAGAAATATTGAACTAATGAAAATGGTGTTTCTTCTCATTCATTAATAGTAATATCAAAGGGAAATATTAATTATTTCGTAAAAATTCAGACTAAAGAGGAAAAGCACACATGTAAATAACAATATCCCTAACTTATTGTCAGTAGTGTATTTCACAGTCTGGTAAGTGTCAAAAGTTCATGCAGCCATAAGAATCAAGAAAGTGGGTGAGTTTGAGATGTTCTCTGGTGGATTTAGTATGTAACTCTGGATTAAATGTCAGAGCACAGAGCATGTTGAAATGAAATGAGTATTGTTATGGTTAGCTAGCCCTGAGGTTAGTGGTGTTGATTTTTGTATTTCTGAGTTCATATGTGGCGAATTTAAGAATCACAGGAACTTGTCTCTCGAGCATGTCCAAAGCATAGACTGTATAATTAATGGACGTAGTCTCCGCGACGTCACCCGTCTGTTTCTTAAACCGACTTTTGAAGCAAAACGGTCGGCGCGGCCATATTGGAAATGAGGCGGACTGTGAGTCTCCACAGTAACAACCATAGGATGCTCCACAGTCACATGATCTGAGCTGTGCCTCTGATTGGACGAACTGGCGAGCTTAATATTGTGGAAACTGCCGAATTAGAAAAAAATTCACTCTCCGTACAGTGCGTGCCGTTAGTGAAATCAGCAATTCAGACGGGAGACATTCTTTGTACCAGGCTGTAAATAGGCTTATTTTGGCCGTGAAAACGGCTTTTTTTTGGCTTGGTGTGTTTGTGACTTCTGGTACTTCCGGAGCCAGCCTCAAGCGGACACTCGAGGAACAGCAGACTTTAGCACTTCCGTATTGCCTCATATTTTCAGACCGGAGGTTGCCGCTTGGTCCAAAGTTACACAATAAATAATATCTCTTGGAGTAATTTTAGTTCTAGCTTTTCAGCAGAAAACTTCTCAAACTCACATTGATTGCTTATTTTGTTTGCTAAAGCTAGCCTTCAGTAGCTTTTCAAACCACAAGTATCCTATCCATCTGATTGGCTGCTGAACGGTGCTGTGCTACATTTGAGGTTCCGGTCAAACAGTAGGCCATGCTCAAACTCTCAGTGCTGGTAAATTGCATAGTTCCACCTGCTGGTTGGGAAATTATCCACCAAATCTTTGCGGAAATCTTTGGCTACACCACAGGCCAAAATTTGTGCCAAAACTTGCACGGTATTTTTTGTATTTGTTGGAAGAAAATCGTGCTCGAGTGCGGCACGGTTTGGATGGCCAGTGTGACCGCGCCCACAAAGGGCTGCAGTTTTTAGCACTTCCACATCAGCTTTATTTCTTGCATGGTGTTGCTTACTTGTGAACAAATCTTGCTTTAGAGCTTTAACTTTATTGAAGATTCCCCCCCCCCCTCCCCCTTTACGATCCAATGAGCACTTTCTCTCTAGTTTTTTTTTTTTTATCTTTGAACAACATCAACATGTTATATAATTTCTGTGAACTTTATCAGTTACATCTTATCCAAGGCTCAGAGGAGACAAAAGGCTCTCCTGTTGGGAGGTTCGTATTTGGCCTGGTTGCCTTGATGTACTAGGTTTCACCTCTTAAGCGCCCCACTTTCATTCAGTATCCTCCTGTGGCTTCTACTCCTTATCTCTACTATAGTTTACTAAGTAGCTTTGCATGCTCTCTGCCCATTAAAACCCTTCATCCTCAAACTAAACAATCATCAAAAATATTTCAGTGTTATACAAAATCAGAGGCTGAAAAGTAGGACACAACAGGAGATAAAGGTAGCAGAGTGAAGAGTAACTAAACGGAATTACCACATTGGAGAAATAGTGAGCAGTTCTCTAAAACTAAATCCAGAATGAAGACCTCAGTTGAAACAGTGCATTGTATTTAAACCTTTCCTTCAGTCTTATTGGGTTGAGATGACCTGCTCAGTATGTCTGCCTCAGTGGATATCTCCACTGGCATTGAGGTCTTCCAATTTCTGAAATGGAGTGGTGTTTGAACAGACTGAGCATGCTCTGAGGAGACCCTCTGAAGAGGAGAACCAGCAGAGGGAGCCACCAGGTCACATGACCGGTGAGGTGAATGTGCATGCGGGAAAGAAAAGGAAAAAGAGAACAATCTGTTCGACACGTTCTCGCGCTCTCTCCCTCTCTCTTTCCTCCCCCTTCCCTGTCTTCCCCTCTCTCTCTCTCCCACCACACACCCACACACACTCACTCATGCCGCCTCTGATGCCTTCTTCCTCTCCTCAGTGGAGGCCATGAGAAGAAAGCAGGTATGATGCTTCCTGGAGGGACACAAGGGAAAAGACGTAGCTTTGTACTCCTCACAGTGGCTTGGCTCTGAGTGGTCTGAGGAGATGCACACAGTGAAGCAAGTTTCAGTCAGTTAGTTTGATCTCTTGATGTCTTCTCATTGAGATGGTTTTCTCTTCTTAAGGCAGTTGCGAATGCTTGACCATTAGATGACTGCTCTTGATTGTTGAATCGTGGACTTCACTTCAAGGAGCAATGCTGGGTTGTTTTTGGTGGCAGTGTTGCCGTGTCAAAGTCAGATCTGAGTGTGTTGTGTTGGATTATGATGTTTGAAAGAGCTCCTCGTGGATTAGCTCAACAGCTGTATGTGGACAATGTCAGAATGGGAAATATGTTACTGAACATGAAGGTCTGACCACCTGGAAGCAAGAAAATATCACAGCATTTTTAAATCTCTGAATGAAACTTGATTTTGTTGTACCTTTTCTTTGACCTCCCTTTGTTTTGTTCATGGATAAATGACAGGAGGTGTGTGTGTGTGTGTGTGTGTGTAGACTAGGCGAGATAATCTGGCAGACACTGGAATATATCAAACTAACAGAAGGATGCTGGCTGGTGTGAAACTGCAACTTACAAGATGCAGGATTGGATGTTCTGGCTGTGAGTCCGATCTTTAGCTGTCCGTTTAGAATAAACCATGGGAGAGTGACATTCTTGGCATTTTGATGAAGGTTGGAGTGGATTTTTGCTTTTACCTAGATAATTGACAATCATAAGAGAAACATGGAATGAGTAGAGACAGGATGCATAACATCATGCTGGTTTGATTTGTAGAACTAGATGGAGACTATCCGTGTTGTACAGCCCAAGAGAAACATTTTGTATTGGCTGAATTTGAGCCAGTGTTATGATAAAGATGAAAAAAATGAAGATGCAAAGTTCCAGTCTGGGAATGAATTTATCAGTTTTCTGTAAGCCTCATAAAAAACATTAAAGAACCCTGAAAAAAAACTTCTGCTGCACAAAATCCAACAGACAAGGACTCACAAAATCAATCCCCCCTTCAAATGAAGTGGCCCATCGAGCTCTGAAGTGTGACAGAATTTGATATTTAAAAAGAAATCAAACACAAGCCGAATCTGGATAGTAAGGTTGTAATGTAAAAGACAACATGAGAATCTGTAAAACCAGGCGAATGATATAAAAGGACTGGAGTGACTGTAAGCATATTGAGAAACAGAGGAATGTGTTTGTAAGTTAATTCACAGTATCTTTAAATTGATTTGTCATCATGAGCTTCCCTTAGGTGCCTTCTGTGTTGACTGTTCATCATCAGTTTTACTAAACGTTTTTAGACTTGGTGTGTTTGGAGATCTTCTCTTTCATTCTTATCTGGATTCAGATTAAATCAAACATATTGTCTGGAAAAAAGTTTGAATTATTGCCTCGCAGGACCTGATTTGCAGCTTCACCTTTGTTTTTGTGACTGCGTAAATGACAGTTGTGTACTTTGGATTGTATCTTATTTCCGTGTCTGCACCTTGTGACTGTGATTGGCAGTATGACAGATGATGGTGTAATGTGCCTTTAGCCAGCTTTGACTCCATTCACAGGCCTCTGGTAATGTTCTGCTTTTTTAATCCAAAACTCTCAACTCAAACAAACAAACAAAAAAAAGATTGATGCAAAGATTAAATGTTAGGTGAATAAAACAGTACGGAGAATTTTGCAGATCCAAAGTGGAGTGTGAGATCTCAGCCATTCAAGTTGAAGTTTTGCAGCCATGTCCAAAGTCATTGGTCCGTTCTAACATCTCTCCATTTTTAATCTGCTAATTAACATTCTTGATGAACACATGGCACATTAGATTCACATTTGGAGCTTCTTTCTGCAGCCCCCATTTCCCTCTACCACCAGCACTCAGACCCGTACTTCCTCCATCTAGTGGAAAAGCAGTGTAATGGCCATGATCTGTCAGTAAACAATCCGGTTGCGAAATGGCGGAGATCTGCAGACGGCCTTCTCTGCTCCCTTCCCCCTCCTCCTCTTTCTGTCTCCTGTGTGTATGTTCCACTTTCCACCACTAGGGGGAGGGAAAAGGCTGGTGTTTCTTTTTTGTAACTGGGTTTTCCTCAATCCATGGAAAAAGGAACTGAAGGATTCTTCTCATGTCACCCTCACATGTGCTCGCCAGGCTCCTTGAGACCAAACACCAGAGAGGATTGTCCAAGACTTGATGTTCTTTGGGAGAGAAGTCTCCTGCTCGGCCCTTGTCTGACCTCAATGCTGTTTGACAAGGTGCTTGGATCAGGGACTCAGGAGCGCACACTAGGTGTCTAAAGTGTGTCTTCGTGGCTCGTTCAGTTGGTGTATGTGGAAGTCAGTACACACGCTGTCCATGAAACTAAAGAATTGTGCTATTAGCATCTGATCTGTTGTCTGTGTCTCCTGCAGGTCTTGTGATTGGGCCTCCTCTGTCTTTGGACAGTGTGCTCATGCTTTTTACTGATCACCAGGCCCCTGGCCCCAGTCAGCACATATTCCTGCATGTGTGCCTGTGTGGTATCAGTGTCATACGGACCAAAGAGAGTAGAAACCTTCCTGATTTGCTGTTAATCACGGCCTAACTGACTCAGGACCGTGTTGCTTTGACATCTGATCTACAAAGCTGACTCGGATTGAAGAGTACGTCTCTGTTGTTTTTCTCTTGCACCTCTTCTGTCGCCTCTGGGCCTGTTTTCCCAAAGTGAGCATGAGGTTGATCCTCTATTCCGGAGGAAGAGACAGGTTTACAATTCCTGGTGTTGCCTCTGCGAATGCTTCCTCCTGTGAGACGTAGAGACAGTCTGTGGGTGGTTGAGATTTCTTTTGAAGCTCCTGCAGTACACGCTGCTCTGCTGGTTGGCTGAAAGAAAGGAGATAGACAATGAGAGTGCACGGGGTCGCCCTCATTCTCTTGGCTTGCTCTTTAGATTCCGACTCTGACTGAAAGGTGTCACTGAAAGGCTCAAATAGGGCGGTTTCTAGTGAGCAGCCGATGCATCGATGGAATATTTGGTTGTTACAGACAGTCAGGTTTGGACCCGGGAGACACTTGATCTGGTGTGCTCTGGTGAAGCCATCAGACTCTGCTGTAGGTCCTCGGGCTGCAGCTGGTATTGTCCCCAAGGCCCCATCACAGAAAGAGATGTGCATGCAAGAGGTTTTGCATGCAGTAGGTTTAAGACTCATTAAAAAAATCTACAGTCTATAACTAAATGTTACTGATGGAAAAGGAGAGGGAAGATGTTTTTAGTGACTGGGTTGTCGAGGTATCTCTGCACTGCCTTCTTATGGTAACTTGATGGTAATGAATGGGGACATTGTTTCCCACTGAACAGGGTACGCAGGCCTGTTGTTACTGTGGAGACAGTTATACCAGCTAATTTCAGCCAAATATATCAAAGTCAGTCCATTTTTATCATTTTATTGTTCAGTAAAACTAATTTGATCTCTGCAGTCTTGTTTTTTTTTCTGTATTTTTCTCCCTCTCAGGGCCATGGAAAGGTATTTAAGCTGTTAGTGTTTTATTATGTAAAATTATCCCTTTTTAACAGAAAGAAACCTCCTTGAATAATGTTTAGTTGTGAATAAGTCAAATAAAGTTCTTGTAATCAAGCAAAAAAGGCCAGCTGTCTGCTGGGTTTCTCAGTTTTTACTGTCTGAGGACAGCAACGTTTTCTCACTATCAGTTAAACTTTTAACTGTGTCAGTTAGTCCATATCTTGGAATATGGAAAATATGTTTCTTATTTTGCTTCCTGAATTTTCTCATCAACAAATGTATAAAAACAATCAACAGACATGATTACTATTCCATTCTGGTTGACTGAATTATATTCAGTGAATTCACTGAAGATGCTTTAATAGGAAACTGTTGGGCTTCACGGTGAGGAAGGTTGTTTGAACCACTGTTTTTGTTTCACATGCATTGTGCAGGCTTTTCATTTTTCACCAGATGAGTTTCATTTTCTTTTCTTTTTTGATTGATGTGTAGAAATGAAAAACCTTCTGGCTTTGTGCTGGCAGGTTTTTGACTGTATGATCATTTGAAAGAGTTGTGATTCAGCTCTAAAATCATTTTACGCTAATTTCTGTATTCTTTCTGTATCAGCCTGCTGGTCTAGCCAAGAGCAGTTTGGATAAAGGTGCCGCAGCCAAGAAAGAGGATCTGACTTCATCAAGAAACGGAGAGAAAAAGCCAGGTATCTGCTGAGTTCAGCTTCAAATTTAAGATAATTACCTCTAAATACAGTGCCTCATTTTTCTGTTTGTTTGGGTTGTTTTTTTTGACAGATGGAGACAAAGAGGTAGCAGCCAGACTGGCCTCCTCCACTGCCACAGAGGCAATGCAGAATGGCACTGAACACGACCACATGAGGCACAAGAGCCCGACTCACGGCTCCACGACAGGCAACAAGACTTTACCGCTAGAAAATGGCATGTTGGACTCGGAGCCTCCGCACGGTTCTGTTACAGGAAGCAATGGGTTAATTCTCACCAAGCAGCAGGAAAGCGGCTCCTCCCCTCACAGGACTAACTGGTCACCTTCGGGCCCAGTCACAGGGGGGAACATGGCCAAACCTTCATCATCTGGGTGTCCCCAGAGTTTAGGTGCACTAAGGACTGATCCCAGTGCAGGAACTACGTCAGGACAAGGAACATCGGACACTAAAAACGGCCTATCCTCGTTGCCTGTACCTGCTCCAGCACCGGTAACGATACACCGAGCACGCAAGACCATGTCCAGACCTGCTGTCAGCCCGGCACAAAAGGTAAACCACCAGAATCTATTTACTGTTTATTATTTACTGTGAAGTTGATGTAACTGAATTAATTCCCACACTTGACTGAAGACTGATTAGAAAACCATCCAGTTTGTCTTTTCACTCCAGCTCAGAAGCTGTTCATCAACGTGAGGACAGTTATGCCTAAAAGTGAGAACTGAGGATGGGTGCATTGAGGTGCTAAAATAAGAGCCTGCTCTCTCCATGAACATAAGTTAGACTCCTGTGCTGAGATCAGGATTTGAATGGTTTCAATTGAAAAACAGAAAACTCAAAATTTGATATGAAAGTTATCTGGACCTGCTCATTGAAGTCCTCAAAGATGTTTCCCCTCTCAGTTGATCAGATTCTGGTTCAAAATTTGGAGTTACCACGACCTGAATGACTGAGAACATTCATGGTCCGGCTGGATTTTACAAATTTGACTCACCATGGTGAAGTAGAGGAATGTCGCAACAACTTGATTATCTTTCATTATGTAATAAACAGAGGCCAAACAATTGTATTGGAAATAAAATGTTACTTTTTCCAATCCTTGAGTAGAAAAGATGTTAAGTGGAACCTACAAGGACATCATGGCTGACTCAGTCATCACTGATGGCTTTTCTTCTTTTCACCTTCAGCTTCTTAACAAGGAATTACGTGAAGCAAGGAATGCCAAATTGAAGAAAATGGACACTCATGTTGCACCTGATGCTCAGATAGCCTCACAGCAATCCTCCACTCAGAACCATCTACCTCAGAGTACACCGGAAACGCCAGCTTCAGCACAAACAGCTCCATCAGCCACACCAGCACCCTCTGCAATTCCAGCAGCTCCACCTGCTCCAGCGCCTCCAGCCGAGACAGCTTCTTCAGCTCCTGTATCTCTCGCCGCTCCTTTGACTCCTGCAGCTCCCGCCAAGCTCAATCTATGTAAGACAAAATGTCCTCTGTAGAAACACTGATTGTATTCTGGAGCTCTAGTGAAAGTGATCATTAGTTTCATCTTTGTTTACAGTTTAGCTGTGAATTTTCTCCCTCCTGCTACAGGCCCTGTCTCAGGAGGTTTGTCGTCTCGTAAGAAAAAGAGGAGGATGGGAACATACAGTCTGGTTCCCAAGAAGAAAACCAAAGTGCTTAAGCAGAGATCTGTGCTGGAAATGTTTAAGGTGCTCCAACAGACTACCAAGAGCCCCCAGGTCTGCACTCCTCATGTTTACTCAACCAATGCAAAAACGAACATAGGGATTCTTTCTTTGATGACATCTGTTCTAGAACAGACAAAGAACCAACAGAAACTAAAACTCACACATTTTGCCTCTTGTTTTTTTTTTCCTGCATCATAGACGAAAGAGGTAGCAAACATTAATGGGACAAAGGTTGAAAATGCATCTGAGGAGGAAGAGTCTGAGGAGATGGAGTCTGAGGAAGAGGAGCGACAACATGCAGCTAAAAATCCCGTCTCTGCTGCTAAGGCACAAATATCTGAACCCATTGAACAGGTAGGACTTTTTTTTTTCTCCACAGCGTCCTCCTGACATTACATCCAGCATTTTCTGTTCAATGCCTCGCTGATGTCCACATTGTTCACATCAGTAGAAATGCATTCAACATTTTTATTTGGTGCACCAAGTAGAGAGAAAACATCAAACTTGTTACTGATAACTAGAGGCTGAAAGGAGGAGCATCAACGACATGACAAAATAACTATTGATCTCTGTTTTCTGTTCTCGGGGAGATGGAAGAAGAGCAGGAGTCTGAAGAGTCTGGAGAAGAGGAAGGAGAGGAGGAGGGAACAGAGTCTGATTTTGTAAGAAACACTTAAACCTCTTTATGTAACCCAATTTATCATCTGTTGATGTCATACGAAGCTCCTTCACATTTCGAAATGTCTCCAGAGCTCAGAATCCGGTTTGAAGAAGAAGCTGAAGAAGAAAACGAAAGCAGACAGCGCGTGGCTGCGGCCGTCCAGGAAACGGAAGAGCAGGATGAAGGGCCGAGGTGACCTTTCTGAACATTTCTTGCTTTTATCACTGAAACTCAGATTCCAAACCAAATACAAACCTTTAAATCTTCCAAAAAGTTTGGAAAAACAGGTGCACACATAGCCTGTTTCATTTCAGCTCCAAATTAAGGCAACTTATACAAATTATGGGTCAAATTGTACACGCCAGATAAATTTACTGCCATAAGTCAGTTTTTAGGATGTGTAATTTGCCGATGCTGATCCTCTGATAGTGAGAACATGCTGCCTGTTGTGCCCCAGGACTCACTTTCTCATTGAGTATTGATTTAAAAACAGATCTAAGAAGAAATAACAAAACCAAACATTTGTTAAAACCTTCTGGCAGACTTACAGCATTTCTGCTTGAGCTTCATTTCTTTTGTTTTTATAGCTGTTTTCAGTTTTTCTCTGAATAGTTGCTCTCTTTGTTCTCAGGAGCAGAGGGATTAGATCAGCCACAGGGATCAGCTAGCACCCAGGCAGGAGACAAGAAGGAGTTCACACAGATTTCCTCATCCGAGTCTCAACAAACCAACCTCAACGTCCCCTCAACACCTGCTGCTCCCCCACAGAACAAAGGTGAGGAAATGCAGAAATTGGCTTCTTGTCTCTTTCAGTTCCCCAGCTGCCGTACCCCAGGCCTCTCTACTGTGCTCTGTAATTGTGTAAGTAATGATTTTTTTATATTTACAAAAAATCTCCACCCTCTGTCTAACCAGGGTTGCCAGCTGCTCTGGGAAGTCACTAAGTGATGCCATCACCTAATTTGTATAAAAAGCCATTTGTATGTAATTGTCATGGATGATGTGGGAGAGACAGAAAGCAGGAAAAAAAACATGTTCAGGACTTTAAATGAACTTTCTTCTGTGGATTCTTGTTTTTTTTAAATATCTAAATAACACCCCTCCTCTTTTTCTGGGCTTGGGACCGGCAAAGGTGACCCAAAATAGGCAAGCACATGTGCCTTTCATTTGCATACAGTCGTCTGCTCTGCAAGCGAGGGGACTTGTCCACCTGTGGGTGTTGGGATAGGGGAGGGGCCCACGGCAACACCTGCTGCTCATTGAGAAGAGTCAGATCAATACACATTCACGTTGGAGTCTCCAAACTCCAGTAAAGTCGATTTGTTGCTGGTTGCTTTTTGGAAAAAAGGTCATTAGAGGGTCTGAAAAGTCACTAAATATCAACAAAGCCGCTAAGTTGGCAACACTGTGTCTAACAATCAGATGAATCACTCTGTGAGAGTATTTGCCAAAGTAAATATAAAAAATTTCTTTTAATTCAGCATTCAGTTAATTAAATGTATGAACTCTTACCTGCCGCAGCGATTTGAGACCGTTTGCTGAAGGTCCCTTTGGAGACATTAAAATTAATTTCATTAACATGTTAGTGTCTAAAGACTTCAAACTGCCTTACACATGTGACAGATGACAGAGTTTTTAATTTAAATACAATACCAGAACGAAGTCAGGCGATACTGAGACCAGTTAAAGTACACTGATAGCACAGCAGGATCACTTTTGATGGCTAAAAATAAAAAAAAGAAACAAAATGGGATGAACCGTCCTAGATTAGAATGTTTTTACAGTGAGTTTTTTTTACTGTGGGCTGATGTGTTTGTAAGTGTTCCATATTAACGTAGCAAGTAAGTGATATAGTGGTTGTAACAGAAGGCAGAGCATAGATACATGCAGCAGGCAGGGAGACGTACAATTTCAGACAGCAAACAAACAAAATCTGCGTGGATGTCTTGTTTTTAAGCTTTTAAGACTTTTTACCTCTTCGTCAGTTTGCTTTGTTTTCATTTTTATTAGTTTGTCAGTCGACTACTAATGCTCTCTCTAGCTCTTGTTTTAACATACGAGTGTAGAGCTAGTTATTCTCATAACTTATGTACACTCACATACTGCTGAATGTAAATATTATGAAGATTGTGTCACTTTGAAGTGACATGGCATTAAAACTTTTGTCAACCCCAAAATCAGAGAATGTCATTTTCAAGGTCTTATTTTTTTTTGTTTTTTGTTTAGTTTAGTTTCTTTTCTAAGTTCAGCTCCCAGGAAGAGCGGCTGATCATTTGTTAATCAAGCCATTTGGAACTGAACTTTGCTACTTGCATAATTCCACTTATAATGTTTTTGAAAAACCACACCAGAATAGTAATCTTGCTGTATGATTCTTTGATTTAATACTTTTAGTTTGAAAGAAAAAAATCATAAATTGAGACTTTCCTTTTCAGCTGCAGTGGCCTTTGTATATGAAACTGAAGAATCTTTTTTTTATATATTATTGAAACAGATCTTACCAATAATGTGTCTTTTGTGTGACTTCAGGGTCAGCGATTGAGGAGGCTCAGGAGCTGCCGCTCTGCAGCTGTCGCATGGAGATGCCAAAGAGTCGGGAGATTCTCACGCTCGCAGACAGGAAGTGCATGGCCACGGAGAGTGTGGACGGACAGCTCACTCGCTGCCAGGGTGCCATATTGAAACATGAAATGATGCGCCCGTCAAACTCTGTTCAGCTTCTGGTTCTCTGTGAGGACCACCGCAACGGCATGGTGAAGCATCAGTGCTGCCCCACCTGTGGCTTCTTCTGCAGGGCGGTGAGTACACGTTCACAACAGTAACATTTGAGTAAAGGAGCCCTGGAATAGTAAGAAATACATTTTTTGAAGTATGGCTACTTTTACTCAGAAACAAAACGAGTGATTTCCTTTGACAAGAAAGCCATTACTCCATTTGGTAATTTGCAAGTTTTTGCTCCTACATATTTCTTTGTTCCGTTGTTCAGGGAACCTTCATGGAGTGCCAACCAGATGTCAGCATCTCTCACCGTTTCCATCGAGCTTGTGCTTCAGTGCTAAAAGGTCAAAGCTTCTGCCCTCACTGCGGAGAGGAGGCCAGCAAGGCTAAAGAGGTCACTATTGCAAAGGCTGACACCACCTCTACTGTGCCCTCTACGCTCACACAGGGACCTGCAACACAGGGGGTCCCTGAGGGCCGAGCAGACACCACCACTGGCAGGTAATCTAAACACTCAGCGTGTTTACATGGTGTTGGAATAATGTATTTATCATGTTAGTCTACCTACAACTTGAACTTTAAAATACATACATGCTTGTTAGTCTGACTGAAATTGCACCAAGTTTTTCTCAAATTTGAATTAACTTACATATCGGTCAACATTTTTAAAACACCTCTATTTTTCCAGTTTTTGGAGATTGATCTATGGTTATTGGACTAGTGCTGGAGCACACCATGGTTCCGTACCCTCATGAACATGAACAGTATTGAACTACAGAAAGAAGTGTAATGCTCTAAAAATGATGAGTAAAGTAGATTAACAATGAAAGAGAGACAGAGCATCATGACATTTCAGTGAATAGGTCTTTCCAACAGAGAAATTGCAGAAAGTCAAGATGCCAGTGAGTGGGGTTTCCTTCTCCATCAAAAGTCACTCAGAAACTTCTGACATGAAGAGGTCTGACAGACCCAAAGCTGCAACAAAAACAGAAGAAAAGTTTCTGAGAGTCAGCAGCTTTTACAATAGATGCTGACAGGACAACAGCTTCAAGAACAGCCTGAAAGAGGTCGTAGTAAGCAAGTCAAGGTTCCACCTTTAAGGGTGCGGTCACACTGGCCATTTAAACCATGCTGAACTCAAGCATGATTGCCCCCCGCAGCGTCACTCCTTCGCTGGCCAGTAAGGCCCATGGTCACACTACTCCAACATGAACCAGACTTTAGGCACACACATCCTGCTTATTGTCACCATGAAGCATCTGTTTACATGGAGTGTGGTCTCATCAGAGTCGGCAGGGTTACAACTTTAGTGACTTTTTGGCTCATGTTAAGTTGTTTTGGTCTGACACAGCCCTCTAACACCCCCTCACAGTACGTTTGGCCAGTGTGATCGTACCCTAAGATGCAGATTTGTCAAGTTACAGCAAGAAAGCCGTCGCTAAGACTTCAGATTAAGATAAAGACAAAGAGGCTTGTCTGGGCTACGAAACACCACCAATGGACTACTGGATCAAAATTTGAAATCTTTGGTTTATCATGCAGGATTTTTTTTTACACAGTCAAGTAGGCAAAAGGATGATTCCTCAGTGTGTGACATCAAATGTAAACATGGAGGAGGCAGCATGGTGGCCTTGGGCTGTTTTGTTTTATCCAAAGTCTGTGACTGGTACAGAGTTAGAGGCACCCTGAACCAAAAACAGCTACTACAGTGTTCTGCAGAGCCATGCAGCTCTCTTTTGATTGAGCCTTGTTGGTCAGGGGTTCATCCTACAGCAATGTCATGAACCAAAATGTAACCCCAAACTATGCCAGAACTACCTCAGGAAAAAAGAACAAGATGGTAGGCTTGAAAACACAGAGTTGTCCGAACGTTCTCCAGACCTTAAAGAAACATGTTCCTCATTCTGAGGTTAATGAGCTTCAAACACTGATCCTTGATTCTCTGCTCAATGAAAATCTTTTCTCGTCTTTTTGTAGCTCCTCTCGTCCAGCTGCAGGGGCTGATGCTCGGGGTCGTGCTGACAGCTCACTGTCTCATCGTTCTTCACATGGATTTGACGCCTCAGCTGTACCTGGATCGTCCAGAACAGCAACCCTGCAGGCCGGGGCTGGAACCACAGCATCACTTACAGTCCACCAAGGACCTCCCAGAGAGACTTTAGAAAGTCTTCTGGTAGCTCTAGACACAGAGAAGTAAGGTCCACCAGGAGAGTCACCGTATTTTTTTATTTGACTAGTATCCTAAACCTTCTATTAAATGTCTGTGTTTCTGCTCAGGCCTAAGAAGCTGCGTTTCCACCCCAAACAACTTTACCACTCAGCCAAACAGGGAGAACTCAAGAGGGTCGTGCTCATGCTGGGTATGTTGGTCCCACCCATTTTCCCCAATGATTCCTCATTCATCCTGATCTTCATAATATCATCCATTTGATTAAATTGTTTACTGTCTTATTATCTCCCAGTGGACGGTATTGATCCAAACTTCAAGATGGAATCTCAGAACAAGCGCACCCCACTCCACGCGGCAGCTGAAGGAGGGTACAAGGAAATCTGCCACATGCTCGTACAAGTAAGACGCTCACACTCACTGATGGTGTTCGAATCCTATCCTTTAGTGAAACTCCAGGACTCTCATAATCTGATCTTGTCTGTCTGATGTGCACATCTGTAGGCTGGCGCAAACTTGGACATATGTGACGATGATCAGCGGACGCCTTTGATGGAGGCCTGTGAGAACAACCACATGGAGACCGTCAGTTACCTGCTGAGAGCTGGAGCCAGCGCCACACACAAGGTAAACCTGCTTTTTGTTTTTCTCTGGATGTCAGAAGTTTTCATCAGCTAGCAGCTATCAGAGCTCTACTTTCATCCTCATGCTAATGTTATTATGAGACATGGTTCCAGGAGATGATTGTTGACATTAGAAGAATTTTATCACATGCTTGTGGTCACGTTCATTTCAACGTTAATCTTGTAAAAAGGTGTAAAATGAGATTGTCTGCTTCTCTCAGGATGTTGAAGGGTTCACCTGTCTCCACCTAGCAGCAAAGTCTGGCCATTACCTCATTGTTGAGCACCTTCTGTCCACAGGATTAATCAACATAAACTGTCAGGTCTGTACAATTTGACATTTCCCTTTCTGCATTTTTATTCACCACAGGGCATTTACATTGGTTATTTTGTGTGTTTATTATTTAATATGTAGTTTTGTAAAATCAGTCATCAACATCATTGAGCTGTCTTACCATAAATATGTGCTTTTCTCTGGGTCCCTTGAAACATCCAGGTCAGTGTTAATAATGTCTGGGATGTCAGAGAATAAGTTCTTGACATTTTGCCATCTTGATCTTTAAAAAACAGCTGATTGAATTAAAGGAAGCATAAATGTAGGAGCCCAATGAACAGAAATACTGTTTCACCATTTTGCCATTTGGTAACTAAATCCACTGCAAGCTGTTGTACATCTTGAGTCCAAGACTTGGATGTAAATATATGAAAACTGTTTCCTGTGTATCCAAAAGGTCCCACACAGTCAGTGCAGACTTGAGATTCCACTCAGACTCAAGGTTTGGTGACTCAACTACAGCACTGACTGCAAGTGTTGTTACAGATTCATACAAATCTATGTAAATAATGCCCACATGTTGGAAATACAACCTCAATTCCTTTAAAGTTGGGAAGTTCTGTAAAACTAAAAAAAAAACAAAAAAACAATGCAATCATTTGAAAATCCTGTTCACACACAACAAAAACAAGATTTTTATGTGTTTAAGTGTTTCTTGAGCATTCATCAACTTTTCTAGTCTTTTGTTGACCCAGTCCCAGCTTTTTTGGAAGTGTTGCAGGCATCAAATTCAAAATGAGAGAATATTTGAAAAAACAAAGTTTATCAGTTTGAACAATAAATATCTCGTCTTTGTAGTGTATTCAAGTGAACAGGATTTGCAAATCATTGTATTCTGTTTTTATTTACGTTTCACACAATGTCCCAACTTCATTGGAATTGGGGTTGTAAAACTTTACCAAAAAGGACAGTTTGCTATTTGGGGATTAATGTTTGTAAATTTTCACTTAGCTAAACAAATTTGGCTAATCCTATGAGACAGGATTAAGAAAACAACGAAGGAAAATAAACTGAAAAGCAGCAATTAGATGTGAGAAAAAAAACCTTTTCATATTTAAACTCATTTACACTATTATTTCACTATTTAAGTAGTCTAGACTTTTTTCCATTGTCTTATGTCATCTGTTAAGTTGTCAGAGGTTTTTGTCTTCTTTATTTAGTTCACAAATCTTCAAAAATACCACTGAGTAAAGATCTCTAACTGGATTGAACAGCCAAACTGGAAATAATATGACTGACATGAACACATTGAGAACATAGACTGTATAATGAACAGCATGGCTCCGCCTTTTACCATTGTACAGTTTTTAAACCAATAAAACTCCGTCACAGGCGCCACTATTGTGCAGCCAGAATCTGTGCAGTAGAGACTTTGAGGGACTCTGAGAAAATCTGAGTGGAAGCGGGTGACAGAAATATATATATTTTTTCTTTCAACAGTCTGATCTTTTCTTAACTGTCCTTCCTGAGAAAACTACAAAAGAACGGCAGCTGTCAATCATCGTTAAAAGAGACATAAAACCCCATTTTTAACATCTAATAACTAATGAACAAGAAACTTTTCAGAAAAAAAAGGACCTGAACATAATGCAGCCAAAATATCACCACAGCATATGGATGTGAGAAACATTTTTAGGAGGTGTATTCATTATTAAAGGTTTGACCACAGCCCATTAGGAATGAATAGAGAGTCAGAGTTTTTATACCGCAGCCAGCCACCAGGGGGAGCAATTTTTGTGGCGACCTCAGTTTGAGCCGAGCGAGATGATCTCCATTTTTTTTTTTTTTTTTTTTTTTCTTTTTTAAAGGTCTATGGTGTACCGCTCTAATCAAAGACTGCACTGTGTCTGATGGATTTTTCTTTAAATATCTGATCTTGGTACAACCTGTAGAAGAGCTATGATGTAATGACAGACGCTCCTCAGATAAACTGAGTTAGTCGTACATTTGATATTGGAAAATCTTGGTAAAGGTAATCTTGGTACAGGAAAATCAGGTACTGGTTTGTTGTGAAACTCTGTTTTTTTCTGTTAATTTTCAGGATGATGGAGGCTGGACTGCGATGATCTGGGCAACAGAGTACAAACATGCAGACCAGGTGAAGCTGCTTCTGTCCAAAGGGGCTGACATCAGCGTCAGAGACAAGGTATGCTAAAGACATTTCCAACTCGGTTTGACACAATTTATTCAGACAAGTTGCATGTACTATGTTGTAGTTGATTTCTGTTATTTTGTCCTTTAGGAGGAGAACATTTGCCTCCACTGGGCAGCTTTTTCTGGCAGCGTTGACATCGCTGAGCTGCTCCTGAACGCACACTGTGACCTACAGGCTGTGAACATCCACGGAGACTCTCCACTGCACATCGCTGCTCGGGAAAACCGTCTGGAGTGTGTCACGTGAGTTACCGCTACAAGGATTTTTTTTTTTTAACTCATCAGACTTTATTTTTGAACTTTAGTTAAAGAAAGAGAAAGATCAAGTTCAGTAATGTAGGATTTTTCTCAGAAGCAGCTTGTTTATGATCAATATTCCCTCAGGCTTTTCCTGAACCGGGGAGCAGATGTGTTTTTGAAGAACCGTGAGGGAGAGACTCCTCCAGACTGCTGCAGCCACAACTCAAAGGCTTGGGCAGCTTTGCAGGCCAACAGGAGGGAGCGAGACAAGAACAGCAGGCTGGCTCGAACAGAGGAGAAAGTCCTTCACAGGTACAAAATATCCTGTTCTTTAGTTCTCACTTACAGGAATGAGTCTGAAAAGCAAGGTTTAATGAAGCATGGGTTACACTGGTATTAATATATTACAGTGGAGTCAGGGGGAGGATTAAATTTTTGAGCCTTGCATTTTTTGTATCAGTGCCTTTGTGCATCAGATTTTCAGACTGTGACAGCCCCAAAACTGACATTTTCTCCTTCCACAGTGACATAGCTCTCGGACAGGAAAGAGTTCCCATTCCCTGCGTCAACTCTGTTGACAGTGAACCTTATCCAGACAGCTACAAATACATCCCTGAAAACTGTGTCACCTCCCCTATGAACATCGATAGGAACATTACACACTTGCAGGTGACTCAGAAGCTAATTCTTCAGGTTTCATCAGAAACTAGATTGTTTTTGGCGGTGTGAGTGACTAAATGTTTTTTTTTTCTGTTCAACAGTACTGTGTCTGTAAAGAAGACTGTTCAACAAGTATCTGCATGTGTGGACAACTCAGTTTACGTTGCTGGTACGACAAGGTAAAAATGATTTCTACATTCTTCAAGTAGACGGTCCTCTGTGTATGAGACATCTTAAAGTATATTATCACCTGATTAAGTTAGACGTCATTGGAAATACCAGCCAAACATCAAAACACTAACAGTGAAAGAGGGAAAACTTAAGTGAATCGAGGCCAAGAAGTTGCACTAAATAACAGCCAAAGACCTCACCTGAAACAAAGACGTGCACCTTTTTATCTGAAGCTGAGAAGAGCTAAATAACTTTACAAACCAGCTTGTGGCTCAAGTTGGTTCTCTGGCTTTTAATTGCAAACACACAAAACTGTACATTTCAAGCATCACACACTTTATTTTTTGTTCACCACTCAGATAGTTTCATAATTTAGCTATTTGTTACAGAGAATCTTTCAGATAAATGGTTAAAATTGGCACTGGGGTTGTCATTTCTTGTTCCCTTTTTGGAAGTATAAAAAAATGACGTGTCTCTCATCTCATGTTGAAATGCCAAAGAGAAAAAGGATTTCTGTCACAAAACCAATGGACTGCACATTTTCCCATTGTGTGGGATACTTGATGCTTCAGGGCGGCTTTATATTGGTTAGGCCTTCAGTCTGATTTTTCTTGGTCCTTGGAGACCTTGCTGAAAACGGCACCGCAACAAAGTCTTAGATTGTTGAAAGAGAGAATGTCGACTTTTAAACAGCAAGAGTGTGATTACTGTATGTACCCTTTGGTCCCATAGGGCGGCTGTCTCCTACCTGAATTCTGCCACGAGGAGCCTCCTCTCATCTTTGAGTGTAACCATGCATGCTCCTGCTGGAGGACCTGCAAGAACAGAGTAGTACAGAACGGACTCAGGTACTCAAAGTTCATCTCTATGTGTGTGATTATGCAAACATTTCCAAATATCGTATTCAGAGAACTGCTTGATAAAACAGCTTTTTTTTAATTGATAGAGTTTATTTTAACTCTGTTAAGGATTTTACTTTTACATCAGTCAAACATGACATGCAGCCTTGTTAGAGCCTGATTTGGAACAACAACCTGAAATGTAATAAAAAAAAATGGAAGTAAAACCGGAAATGCAGTAACTAACTCAAAATGTAACAAGTAGCTACATTTTGGGCAAAAAGTCTGTTACATTTTGTGTTTTATTATCATCATTTTTTTTAAATTACATTTCCAGTTTCAGCACTTTTGTTAAATTATCAACCAGTTTTGAGTTTTATTACTTTTTTTTTTTTAAATTACATTTTGCGTCATTGGTTACATATCAGGTTCTAATAAGCCTGAACACTGTTATATCCTCTGAGCTAACTTGATGCTGTATTTGTTGTAAGATCTTTCATCTTTCATCTGTTTTGGACCTTGTAGGACCAGGCTTCAGCTCTTCAGGACGAGTAAGAAGGGCTGGGGTGTCCGTGCACTACAAGACATACCACAAGGGACCTTCGTGTGCGAGTAAGCTTCATTTACACATGACATGCTGTTCGCTCTGAAGTCACTTAAGGACAACAAGTTATTCACTAAGAAGAAACTTCCTGATCTTAAGTTTTTCTTCTTTATTGTCTTTCCAGCCATTAATTAAGTGAGAGAGTCATTATCTCCATTCTTGTGGTGTTAAACGCACCATCTGTCCAGTCAGTCTCTGTTGAAGGTTTGCACAGCAAACATTTTTGTGTTTGTGATTTTTTTGGTGGCTGCAAATAAAATCTTCAACAAGTATTTATCTTTCAGTGTTGCCCAGATAATCATTGCAGCTCTGTTGACAATGAACAGTTAATCCCAACACCAAAAGTCTTTTGTTACCTGATACTTTCTGCCAAATAGACTGAGTTTCTGGGCAGTTTTAAAACGTGAACTTGTCTGCTGGTTGTTCTTATCGTTTTCCACAGATTTTCCAGCCTGAGCTATCAGTACACATTTTGTTTTAGGGGTCATAAAATATCTCATATTTAAAGGAAACTATTTTACTCGTTTCAACCTTTTATTTTGATGACTGTCATTATTTATATCATACAGGCATCTTTGAAAACACCCAGTTCAATACCACGAAGCCTCCGCCTGAAACACTTTGTGTTAGCTGCTTTTTATGGTGATATAAAGTTAGATACAGCTTCTGGCTGTTATTTTTTCCACACAGATTTTCAGTCATGGTACAAATGAAAGGTATGACAGACATTGAATTGGCATGTTGTCTTTAAAACATCAAAACTTCCCACTGCCTTTGTCTTTGGAACGAGAAAATAACAAAACCAAAAGAACACTTTTGAGAACCTTCATGAGACGTACTAAATCATTGAAGTGCAGAGTTGAGGAAAAGCTGAGTGGTGAAATGGACTGTCCAGGTGAGGGAAAATGAGACAGAGCTTACAGGTGAGTGTGTCCCTCAACACAACCCAGAGGAACAGCAGAACATCATGTCAGGATCAGGTCAGGTCTCAAGAAGTTTTTCAAACTAGTTGTTCAGAGAAGCCAAAAAACATCTGGGGACCACTTTCGCATTGGTGTATCTCATGAACTATAACATTATACAGTGTGTGTGTGTGTGTATGTATGTATGTGTAGGTATGGTATGGTATGGTATGAATGTGTCTGTCTGTCTCCTTAAGGCTAACAAAAATATCTTAATTGCCAGAGCTCACAGAGGTGGACTAAATACAGAACAGATTATTTCTCCCACTGACACCAAATATTTCTGGTTTTTACTCCATTATGTCTTGTCACTACAAGTGTCTGTTAAATGTACAGTGAGGCTGCCATTACCATCTGTATTTCTCAGGTGAAGTTACTCAGACAGGAACATGATGGATTAAATCTTCATTGAATTTGTTTGGGACTATTTCTAAAGGTTTTGAATTTGGCATCACAGCAGCTCTGTGTTTGAAGAACGTATTGTAAATAAACGACAGTGTGTTTATTTTTGTTGAAGAAAATATTTGAATAAGTCCTTTTAATACATTGTTAGTTTAAACTTATTTTCAAATACTGAAACAAATAAAACTGTGCTAAATGTGTCAGTTAATATCAGATACATTCAGTCAAGTCATTCAGTGTTTTTGTCATTTTACTAAAGCTTTTAAAAGCAACTGAAAGATGTGTTGTGGTTAGTCCTTGTTCTGTGTTTTTCTGTTTTCGTGACTCTTTTGGTTTGTTTGGTTGTGTAGCTGGTGTGAGCCGATATGTTACCGGTCATCTTTGAAGCACACCTGTGCAGAAACACGAGACACTTCCTGTTTCCACTGTTTCTGGCTTGAAAAGATTCACTGCATGAATGTACTTTGAAACAGAATAAATTAAAAAAAGAAAGTTTTGACTGAGATACTTTTAAAGTTTGGAAATCATCAAAGTAATATTAAATCCTTGAAGCAGAGTGTTCCAGATATGCAGCCTCCTCAAATGAAACCTTATAATTCCAGCATCATGAAATCTTGAAAGAAAGTTTCATTGAAGTCTGCAGTGGCTGACGAGTCTTCTGCTTCTGAACAGGTATGTCGGTGAGATCATCTCTGAAGCAGAGGCGGAGATGAGGCAGAATGACGCTTACCTTTTCAGCCTGGATGATAAGGTAAAGTACAGAGCTGGGTTCTGGTTTGGTTGTGAAAAAGGAAGCCTTCATTGGCATTCTTTAGTACTGACGCCTTAACCATACACTGCTCGTCATTTTGTTTTCTTTCTGTACAAAAGTCCCCTCTGAGCTGTGCTCTTGCTGCGTTGACTCTTCCATTTATCTGGTCTTCCAGCCACAAGATCAATACTGCATAGATGCCCGTTTCTATGGAAACATCAGCCGCTTCCTCAATCACATGTGCGAGCCAAACTTGTTCGCCTGCCGAGTGTTCACGACTCACCAGGACCTCCGTTTCCCACACATTGCCTTCTTTGCCAGTGAAAACATCATGGCTGGAGAGGAGCTTGGGTAAGCCTTTTTTTTCAGCACCAGTTTAGACATCTTTTTTTTTTCTTCTTCTGTTTTATCACAGCAGATGCTGGAGGTTTGGCTCCCATGATAACATTTCATTAGCGGACACTTAGCCAAATAAAAAAAAATATGATCCAACAGACAAACACTGTCCCCCGTAACAATAACTCAGAACATTGAATGTCACAGATCACATTCATTTAGTGGTGGGTGTTACATACAACATGACCAAAGTATTGCCATTTACAACAAATAATTTATGTGTAATTTTCTTCCATCCACTCAAGTTCAGAATGAAGGTGATATTACCAAGGCTCTCCTTTATTTTCAGATAGCCAGTCGTCCACTAAAATCCACTTTACTGGTACAAAACGGACATCAAGCACCAGCATAATGTGATTAAACATCACAGAACAAAAAGTTAAAGAGATTTTTATATTTTATTAGTTCCAGTCTTCATATTTTTATCTTTTTTATTGATGGGGATGTCCCGATCCAATACCTGGGTTTGCTCAAGAAGTAAGAAGCTGCACACTTTTTGTTTTGTGTTTTAACACTAATGAATAGTAAAACATAAAAGCTAAAATGTCTTGAGCTTATTAATTCTATTTAACTAAGCTAGTTTTGATGTTAAAGTCATTTAGAAGAGAATAGAATGTATTTTATTAATCCCTGAAGAGAAATTCAGGTGTCTGATGGATGAAATTATAAAAATCACATAAAACAGACATTAAAAAACATGAAATAAAGTCTGTGGGTGTCCATGTCTGTCTGATCTATTTTACATACTTTTTCTGTATGAAGCCCTCCAAACCTGTGTGCATGCAATACAGCCAAGTAGAAACCTCGAAACCTAAAGCAATGTGGAAGTGCTTAAATCTGCAGTTTGTAGAGCGTCCACTTGAGGCTGGCTCCTGAAACCACAAACACACCAAGCCAAGAAAAAAAAAGACTTTATTCTAGATAACCAGCGTCTGTTGTCAGACTAATCACACCATGATTAAATCACCTCGCATGTTGTGACCAGCTGTGCTGTACAGCTCCAGTGAGGCAGGAAGTGAGACATAGTGTCAAAACAGCAGGGCATACTGTGGATAACAGAGACTAAATATACCCGTGTCCTACAGGTTTTTGGATGCACTCTCCGTGGATATTTATCCATTCTTTTAAAGTCTAGAAACAGCGGTGCAGTCTTTCATCTGTTAGTGAACTATGTAACATGATGTTTTACGATGTTTTGGTTGTGCTGAAAGCCTCAAGGAAGAAAAAAAGGTCGTAGTTCATAAATGTATTCATGTGGCTGTTGGGCTCGTTTCACATTCTAGCTTGATATATATATCCAAACTGCTGTCACTGAAACCATGGTGTTGCTAATGTTAAGATAACAAACTCTCAATTGTTTGTTTGTTTTTGCCTTTTTAAACTCTATGTCCCCGGAGAGTTACCATAGGATGCCGTAAAGCAGATGTTGTTGCTGTCATGTGTCTGGCTGTGAATGCAAGTTCTGTAAGAAAGCTAAGTGTGGCTGCTGTTCCACATCAACGTACCACACCTTATTTTATATTTTCTCATCACATTTCTCATAACAAGGTTGGGCAAACTCAGAGCGCTCGGGTCTACTGATGCATTAGTGTTTGGCTCCAAATTGGCTCAATGACGGCTAACGTGAATGATCAGATGAGAAGATCGGCTAAAATGCAGGTCATCAATCAAAAACGGCAAAATTGGAGCACAGAAGGCCTGGTGGTTAAGGTCATGCACCATATAGGCAAAGGACACTTGGGCGGGTAGCCCAGGTTTGGGTTCGACAGCTTTCTCGCATGTCGCTCCCCACTCTCCCACTGTTTCCTCCTCTGTCCACTGTCCTGTCCTCTCAGAATTAAACAAACAAACAAACAAAAGCCAAAATCAGCCTCAGTCCAATACTTGAGATGTGGATCAAGACATCTGTGATTATTGATTTTAGTTTTCATCACACTGAGTACAAATCAACCACAAAACTAACAGATGCAGATACTCCACATTAAAAAACAAAGCATGAAAAAAAAAAACTAACAAAACAGAAGACAACCGAACCAAGTCTGACACTGTAGTGAAGCTTCAGTCTGAACATGGCATAATTTACAGTCACCATTCTTCCACTTGAACTCATCAATCAACAGGGCTGTTCAAAACCAAATCCAGCAGTTGACAGCATCACCTGGCAGAAATCATGGATACAAAACCTATAAAGCAGAAAACAATACCTGGGAACCAGCATTGATCTACTCCTGTTAGCTATTTTTAGTGCTTGTAGCCACATGTGGTTGTCAGAATAAATGAGCCACAGCATGCTGTCGAAGCATCCTTTGCTGCCTGTTTTTACAGCAGAGATTCACTAAGAGTGACACAATGTAGTGTACTGTCAGTCAAAGAAACCAGGATAAGATTCTCCACCAGGAAACACTTCGGCCAAAATCAACACAAACTGAAAGTTTGTTACGACAGCTTTCATAAAGAAGCCTCTAAGAAGTTCACTGTATCGACCACTATGATGATTCTACCAAAGGACAGTTGAACCTGGGAGAACAACCAAAACAAAGTCTTGGTTTGTTTTAGCCAAAAAAGGATCCTACAAGTGTTTTGTAGCACATTAGTCTCAGATCATGCTTATGTAGAACCACCAAATGTCAGCAATGATGTGAAAGAGTTATGCAACTTGGTGTGAGTTTCATGAAGAGCTGAGATCAAACAGTTCAGTCTGTACTCACCCCCCTCTCCTCTTCTCACCCCCTCCAGGTTTAACTATGGTGACCACTTCTGGGAAGTCAAAAGCAAGCTGTTCAGCTGTGAATGTGGCTCTTCAAAGTGCAAGTATTCATCAGCAGCCATGGCGTCTCTGCAGGCTGACAGCACACCAGAGAACCAGCAGCAGCCCAGTGCATCACCTGACACCAGCTCTTCCAACAGTCCTTCAAGTCCTTCATAAACCTTCCACACACTAAACGTTGCTGCATGAACACAAGACTGACGGACACACAGGAGCACCTGTCTCCATACTCCTTCGACTTTTATCAGAGAACTTGTACTGTATCTCCATTTCTGGTAAAACAGCGGACCACTGACCTTCAAGAAAACCTGAAAAAAAAAAAAAACGCTGCCTCTCGGAACCAGATGCACAATCAAACCCTGAAAGAATGAACTGCTCCTTAATTCCACCTGGTGTGATTGAACAGCAGGGGGCAGCATTATCTCACACACAAACACACACACACTCACACACTCACACACACACACACACAACGTGTCAGCGTGACAGTGGGATCCAGTCTTTACATTTCATACATAAATTAACAGGGGAGGAGAACAGGGCATTTTGTCGTATTTTACTTTTTACCTGGATGATGTGTGTAATGACTTTTCCTACTGAGTCATGGTTAAGGTGTTTTCAGATTTGGGACGAACGTATTGTTGTCTTTTGCAAAGACAACCTCAGCTCTCAGCTGGGTTTAATTTGTTTGACCTTTTTGGTCATTTGTCATGAACCATTCCAACAAAAATAGCTGATAAATATTGAATTAGGTTGCCACTTTTTTTTTTTTTTTTGCGTGAATTCATTTTTGCTGCAGAGTTTGAACAGATCTGTCCAAGCTTTGCCACCATAGTTTAGTATAAATTAATGAATGAAGGATTGTGCGAGGACAAAAAAAGTGGACTTTTTAACTACAGCTCAAACGAGTACAGATTCCCTAATAGACGGATGCTGTACTGTTTCTCAACCATGAGGTGATCCTGGTCTGGATTATTGGCTGACACTTTTATTTTGCATGTTGAAGGGGATTTTAATGTGTCCGATATTTTGCCACACTTTGTTAAGAATTGATTAAAGTAAAACGGCGTTACAAAAATCCCATGAAAATGGTGCTGAAAAGGGTTTTTACTTTGTTTTCATTTTTATTACAGACGTGGACATAGTTTGTAAAATAAAAAACATTTTAAGTTTTTTATTTTTAATTTTAACTCGTTTTCTAATTGTAGTTACTGTAATTAGGCTGTTTTTAATTTTGTTTCAGATTTTGCCGTCAGAAGCCAACTTGTCTTTTTAAATGTTGTAAGTAAAGCAGTAACTGTTGTGCAAAGTCTTGAAAGATATAATTGAAAAAAAAAAAAAGGTTAAAAATGCACTTCCATAACTTTCTGTTACATATTTCTGGACCGTGATCCATCCATCTAATTGGTTGTATCTTTTTCAATAAATTTACTACTAATGCATTTTTCCTGACATGCTTCAGATGCTCCGGTTTCTCTTTGAAGACAGGTCTGTTTTTTCCAGAATGGTATAGCAGACTGTCTCACTACTCATTTCTGCAGCTCATGCATTTCTGATCATGTCAAACATAAAAATCCCTGAAAAAACTTCAAACCGAAGCCTGCAGTCAGTCTGACCCTGCACAAACTGCACAAACTGAGCAGCAGATTAGTTATGACAGACACAGTGAGCCTGCTGTGGAGATTCAGTTTTGGTATCTGAGCTGCTCATTATATTTCTTCTGTCTTTTCTTTTCTTTTTTTATTCGTTTTTTTTAATTATTATTTTGAGTTTAGACTTTCAATTGTCTTGTTTTTTGCTGTGATTTTGCAGCCCATTTTATACTGTTGCAAGCTCCTGAAGAAAATGTAGCTGTATCCTGTTAGAGTATTCAGTTGCAGGTCAAATCGTGCTGTCAGATTTCAGTTTCAAAGCAACTGAAAATATTTAAGTAAAAGTTATACACTATCTGAGGAACACTGATATAAAAAGCAATGAGAGAAATTGCAAGAACTTCATCAGCTGTTGCTTTAAAAATCACCTGTGGATTTGGCCTTTAAAGTAGTACCAAAGTGCAGAAGAAGAAAAGGAGCAAGTGTATGTGGGCATATGCAGACCTTTTAGGCCTGGCCTCAGAATCTGGATGATGATTGCTCCCTTCCTGGCTACCAGGGCGGACAGCAACAGTCCAGTCAATAATTAAATCAGAGAAAATTCACTGAAGACGGTTGGTCTGATAAAGGCGCTCTTAACTGGCTGAACAGGAAGCAGCCTTTCCGCATTCCAAGGAAGGGAAAAGTCTTTTTGGTCTTTGGTGCCCCTACCCTGGTAGCTCCTTCACACAGGCAGGCATCAACTACGAAGGCAGAACAGTTCATCACTATTCTGTACAGCTGGTTATTTATCAGCAACCCTGGAGAGCAGTCATGAAGAGAAATGTTCACCCCTACTCCAGATGGGCAGAGAGAAGATCCACTGTGGTTTATGGTATGTACAGCCATAGTTTTACCACTTTATTATTATTTTCTAATTTATCAAATTTAGACATCTCATGAAGTAAGTAAATGCTGGGAGAAGTTCCCTTAGTTTACCCAAACTTAAGATCAGTGCCCTCCATCAAGATGTAACAATCGAACTATAATGCTCGTTGTTAAAACGCTTTAGGGAGGTTGTTACAGATGGTGGCCCGTACGGGGATATGATTTATTGTAATCCTGTGATGTGAAAGGCAAACAATTGGTTTTGTCATTTTTGAGTTGTAAAAGGGAAGGCCTGTATTTGTAATTATTTTAGAAAAATTTCTTCTAATGTAACCTTTATTTCCCGAACAAAAGGGTTTGGTGTAAAACTGGAAACTGTAAATAAGTGAGAAACAAAACATGGAAAGTACGCAGGAGATTGTTGATGCGGTTGATGCTTCTGAAAATACTTCATCCACTCCTATTGCTGGGTTTGAGACTCAGGAACAGCCCCGTAGAAAGGGTCGGAGTGCTTGGGTCACGAGAAGAGATCCTGTGGGAGAAGTTACCTCACTAATTAGTTCTCTTTATCTATCTGATGCAGAAGAGCATGAAGAACAAGGGCTCGAGGGGGATGTTTCCTCTTACCTTAATCTCCCAGTTCTGACTTCCATTACTGCAGACTTGGGATCAGTAATTGAGAAGGTTAAGGATCTTGAGTCTAACTTTAGAGATTCTGTCAGTAGTGCAATAAACAGAGAGGATAGCATCAGAGGCTATATTGACAAAAATATAGAAGCACTTGAACATCATATGATGGAAACTTTAAGGGATTTTGAAGAAAAATTAGTGAGCTGCTTACACAGACGTGATGAGAAATGGAAGGCAGAACTGGAGCGGCTGAAGCGTGCTAGCCTGGCTGCTGCCTCAAGACATCTATACACTGCTGAGCCCACTTTCCGCCAGTGCAATGTTCGTTCAACTCCATCCCAGACTATGGCTACAGTGAACATTCAAGACACTTGCAGTAATAGGGCAAATCTGTCTTTTCCATCCAGTGTAGCTAGTCCAGCCGCTGCTTGCAATGATCCACAGATTTCAATATATCCTTCTGGAGAAGCAAGTGCGACTCAGGCAGGTCCTAACTTAGCTGGAAAACACTCCCAAGTGCTGGAACATGGTAGCAGTCCTTGCCAGCAAAATGTTACGGGCGCTTGGTCCTCTAGTGCATCCTCCATATTACCCTCAAGCAGCTCTGCTGCTCGGGCTCCTGTAGTCTATTCAAAGCCTGTGGTTCGAATGGAATTTCCCTCTTTCAGTGGATCCAGGGAAGTAGCAGATGTCCTTAACTATGTGGAACACTGTGAAACATTTCTTGCTGTTCGACCCATAACAGATGCAGAGCTTATTGGGGCACTTTCCAGTGTTCTTAAAGGGCCCGCACATAGTTGGTGGAGTGTTGCTAAGAACAAGATTCACAACTGGGCAGAATTTAAGGAGGCGTTCCATGCGGCTTTCCTCCCACCTGATTACCTGACAGAGGTGGAGGAGAAGCTGAGAGATATGGTGCAGCTGCCCGATCAGTGTGTGAGGGATTTTGCCTACGATTACCGTGCCCTTTGTTTACGCTGGAAGCCTGAAATCACAGAAACAGAGTTGGTGAGAAAAATACTTAACAACTGTAATCCCAGAATAGCGGGCTGTCTGCGAGGCACAGTCACTACAGTTGATCAGCTGGTGACCATTGGCACCTTAGTGGAGAAAGACTGTACAGCAGCAAAGGAATATTGGGGCAAAGTAGACCAACAAAAAGCAAAAGGAAAAATGGCGAAGAAATTGCCAGAGAAAGGGACAGCCAAAAAACCTGCTGATGTAGTGTCAGTAGTTCAGCAGGGGAAGAGAAGTCCTCCTACTTTATTACATGTACCTATAGAAGTCAGGGGTATGCAGTGTAATGCTGTTATAGATACTGCTTGCACATATTCCCTCATGCAACACAGTCAGTGGTTGAGAATAGCTCATGAAAATGAACAAATGAAACCCAGTGATAATCAGAGCTTTGCTCTTGCTGACGGGAAAACCTGCCATGGGGCCTTAGGGAAAGTACAACTTCTGTATGGCTGGCATGACATGATGTGGTCTCTTGATACCTACATCATTGACGATGACAACTTGGCATTTCCGATCATTCTTGGGTTGGATTTTCTGACCAAGACATCAACAATTATCAATTTGGGCAACAGGACATATGGCGTGAAAGGGCCTAGAGGTTTCACCTTCTATCCGTTCTTGTGTGAGCCTTTTGACAAATGTGGTAGCAGCTCCAGCATCAGTCTCATCATGGCAATTCCACCACCTGACCAAAGGATTGATCAGGAAGAGATGAGCCTTGACTTTTCAGAACATCCATCTGAAGTTAGAGATCTTCTGAAGGCGTGGCCAAAGGTGTGTTCAGGCAAGCTGGGGAAGACCATGGTTGAAGAACATAAGATCTATACCACAGATGAAGTTCCTGTTCGTTGCAAGGCATACAGAGTCTCACCTTATAAGCGTCAGATCATTACTGAACAAGTGGAGCAAATGTTAAAAGATGGCATTATAGAGCCCTCTCAATCACCTTGGGGTTCACCAGTGGTCTTAGTTCCAAAGCCTGACAAGACACCTAGGTTTTGTGTGGATTTTCGGCCTTTGAATGCAAAAACTCAGCAGGATGCTTATCCTATGCCTATCATACATGACCTGCTGGAGTCTCTGCATGGAGCAGCGCTTTTCAGCACCCTGGATTTAAAATCTGGGTATTGGCAAATGGCCATGTCAGAGGAGAGCAAGGCCAAGACAGCTGTGATAACTCCCGTGGGTCTTTTCCAGTTTAAATGCATGCCATTTGGACTGAAGAATGCTGGTGCCTCCTTCCAGCGTCTTATGGAGAAGGTCCTTGGGGAACTGAAGGGGAAGATTTGTTTTGTTTACATAGACGATGTCATAGTTTTCTCCCCCACCCCTGAGCAACATCGCAAAGACTTGAATGCAGTGATGAAAAAACTTCATGAAGCCAATTTGACACTCAATCTAAAAAAATGTCAGTTCTTTCGTCGAGAGCTAAAGTTCCTGGGACATGTGGTCTCGGAGAAAGGGGTCCAGGTGGATCCTGAAAAGACTCATGCGGTGACCAACTATCCAACACCAACATCAGTGAAATCACTGCAGCGGTTTCTGGGACTTGTGGGATGGTATCATAAATTCATCATCCACTTTGCAGACATTGCAGCACCACTGCACCGCCTGACAAGGAAAGATGCAGAATGGGTCTGGACAGAGGAATGTCAGAAGAGTTTTGACCAGTTAAAGAAGGCCCTGAGCATAGCACCCATCCTGACTCAGCCAAACCATGCCCTCCCTTTTGAGGTGCATACAGATGCTAGTGACATAGGACTGGGAGCAGTGCTAGTGCAGGTCACAGAAGACGGAGAAAAGGTTATAGCTTACGCATCACGTGGGCTGAGAGGGGCTGAATGCAACTACTCCACTTCAGAAAAGGAGTGTCTTGCAGTGGTTTGGGCTGTTGAAAAGTGGCGCCATTACCTGGAAGGCAGAGAGTTCACAGTTTATACTGATCATGCTGCCCTAACCTGGGCATTCAACTGTCCCAAAACTTCTTCTCGATTGACCCGCTGGATATTGCGACTACAGCAGTTCCAATTTAAGGTGTGTTATCGCAAAGGTCTTCAAAACATTGTGCCGGATGCCCTGTCCAGAGTGGGTTCATCACCTGCATCATCTGCAGTGTATGTAGCTTTGGCCACTTTGAGAGATACATCAGATCTTCCTACCTCTTTGGCAGAACTAAGAGAAGCACAGGAAAAAGACCCTGAGGTCAGTGAGTGGATAAAAGATGCTGCCAATCCTGGCCGGCCTGGAAGGGTGAAATTCACAATGTTGCAGGGGCTCTTGTATCGTAAGTCACCAATTGGAAATGAAGGCATTAAATATCAACTGGTGGTGCCTAAAAGTCTGGTTCCTTGTTTCCTTGAATACTTTCATGACCACCCCTTAGGAGGACACCTGGGAAGGTTGAAAACGCTTTTGCGTATTCTTGAAGTGGCTTGGTGGCCAACCGTCCGAAAAGATGTATGGTCACATGTCAAATGCTGTCTTACGTGTCAGTCTTACAAGGCAGAGAACCAAAGGCCAGCTGGGTTCATGCAGTCCACCAAAGTCGAAGCAACCTGGGAAAAGCTGGGTATGGATCTCATGGGGCCGTTTCCACGGAGTAAGAAGGGCAATCGATTCCTTTTGGTCATTGTGGACTATTTTACGAAGTGGGTGGAAGTGTTTCCATTAAAGGACAGCAAAGCTCATCGCATTGTCAACATCCTAAAGGATGAGATCTTTACTCGTTTTGGTGTTCCAAATGAGCTGGTATCAGACCGAGGACCTCAATTCACTGGCCAGGAGATGGCTAACCTCTGTAAGAACTGGGGAGTGAAGCAGTGTTTCACCACGAGTTACCATCCTCAAGCTAATCTTACTGAACGCTCCAACCGAACCATTAAAACCATGATCGCTTCCTATGTAGGAGATCAGCACCAAAATTGGGATCAGTGGATCAGGGAGTTTCGTTTTGCTATCAATGCTGCGCAGCATGAAACAACTGGAAAAACCCCTGCAGAGCTGGCGTTGGGAAGAACCCTTAAGGGTCCGTTGGAGCGGATGATTAGTTCACCACCCACACCTCAACAGTCTCCATATAAACTGTTAGAAAGACAAAAACAAATGGTAGAACAAGTGAAAAAGAAAGTGGGGGCGAGTCAAGCCCGACAAGCCAGGTATTATAATACCCGGAGGAGAGGTGCACAGTTCCAGCCGGGAGACCAGGTCTGGGTTCGAGCACACCCACTCTCTAAAGCATCAGAAAGCTTCTCATCCAAGCTTGCACCTAAATGGTCAGGGCCAGTTACTGTAATGAGAAGGTTAGGCCCCATTAACTACCATGTACAGTGGAATGACAAGAGTAAGAAGTCAGACACAATTAATGTGGTAAACTTGAAGCATTATTTTGGAATTCAGCCTCCGGTATCTCCAGCTGGGGGGGGGGGATCTGTGACAGTGCCACATTAGACTTTTGGTGTGAAGAGAAATGAAAAAAAGGTAAAATACATTGGGGTGCAAATCAAAAGGAAATAACAGATTTGTGTGCAATGTTGTGTTAAAAAAATGAAAATTGTGTCCACTGTAAAGAATGGGTAAAGGTGGCGTTATTATATCATGAAATAAAATTCAGAGAAAAAAATTATTTAAGGAGGATATGGCGTAGCCGTAGGGAGGAGGAAGCTCTTTGAAAAAAACGCCGGGAAAAAAAAGGGGTGTATGACGCGCCAGGCTGTTGCCTGCAGCAAAAGAGTGTAACATGGAATTTAAGTAAAGGTAAAGTATGGACATTAATGAGGGTCCGTAGACCAAAAAAAAAAGCTTAAATACTGTGTCGAGTTTAATGAATTTGACGAGAGGATCTCTTCCGAACGGCGGTCTAAATCTTCCTAGCGCAGGAGCGCATTGACGGACACGTCAGCAAATATACGGATTTTGCCTCTTGGATTAAAACTCAGGGTGAGACCCTGGACTTTTTCGTTCCTTTTTGGCTGGATTATTTTTTCTATTTTTTCGGCAGTGGATTATTACTTGGTTTTTTTTTTTCTTCTTCCTGGAATCAAAGGATTATGGGACAAAGGAAACGCTGCAGTCGGGTGGACAGATTTGGACAAAACTGAGGTAATAAAGGACTGGTCGACGCACAGTGGGGAAAATTTAAACTGTATTTCGTTTGAGGACAATTTTGAGTTGATTTTGAGCACATAATTGGATGAATTAGATGTCTCTTTTCGTTCAATTAAATATATTTTTGGAGTATGACGAAAGGTGCGTGGGGTCCAGCTTTGAAGATGTGTTGAAGTTTTCTCAATGTCCTACGGGGTTATCAAATATGATTCTGTTTTGGTTTTGATGAATATAACAGGGGATTATATGATTTAAATATTTTCTAAAAAGAACCTCCCTAAAGCGTTTTAACAACGAGCATTATAGTTCGATTGTTACAAAGAGATTGGGTCAAATGGGAAAATAAAAGTGATAATAGTTTTATAATTCTGTGTGCTTGTTAGTACTTGAGAGGAAACTTGGTTAAACAACAATTGCCAAAGCTATAAAACTCCTATGTGTTATCTGTCTGTAGCAGGCACCTTTAACTTACTTTTCTGGCAGTAATTCTATTTTATTCCTGAACTCGAATGTAAACTAACTAACTAACTAACTAACTAACTAAATAAATAAATAAATAAATAAATAAATACACTTTACTCTTTCTGCCATACTCATAGTTATACTTCCAGGACACCGTGACGTTACCTGAATTTGGGAGGCTAATGAGAAACAGTGTAGGGCAGGCTATAGCATTGACCGTAAACCGGATCTAGCGGTTGAAATAGAGTAATCTATAATCTCTACCTTTTTCGTTCTCCAGCGTTACGCTCAGCCACACTGGGCTCATGGAGGATGCTCACCCTGGGGGCAGAGTACGAGGACACCTGGGCTCCCTCATTGGACAGGAGTCGCAGTCCCGGTGGGCGCGCAGAGGGGGAGCCACCGGGGCCCCAGGACGCTGGAGACCCGGAGGCGTCTCAATGGAGAACCGGTGATGACACCGTGCATAAGTATGACGCAGTTTTCCACCTGGATGGGCTGAGCAGAACCGGAAGAAGAGACGGTGTACGTCGGGTCGTCAGAAGACACGAGACTCTGAATAGTTCGCCATGGCCGCGTGGGTGAGACACATAGGTTAAGTGTAAAACTTTTACTTTGTCTAACAAGTTTTTTTGAATATCAAATCTTAGGGGGCTAGAAATCTCAGCAAGTTAAGTTGTGAGTTACCAAAATGCAGATGCATGTGCTGCTACAGCCAGCATGAGGTTAGGTGGGATGGGATAGCGTCCCACAATCAGACCTCCAGCAAGGTTCAACAACTGATACTGACATTTAACTAATAAGTGCATACCTCAACAAGATGTAAAGTAATCCTAAATGTCTTTGGCTAAAATTAGTTTGAACGCCAACAGGAGGCGATTCAAGGAGGTACAAAAAGGGCTTTGGAAGAAATGCTTGTGTGAGAATTGCACAACACTTTAAACACTATTCACACACTGGCAGATAGAAGACACTATTAAAAGATAATTAATGTAAAAATATAAAGCCTCTTACTTACTTACTTTTTACGAGGTGTGCTGCTGCCCTCTTGTGAACTCCCCCAACACTGTCCGGTTATGGGGAGACTGTATTTTATAGCAGACTTCATTATTCCCACAATGGCTCCCAGATCGATATCACTGTGAGACTTTGGATAAACACTGTAGTGTCTGGTGTTTTCTTATGCAGGACACAAGCTGAACCACTAGATGGCTCCTTAGCTATATCTAAAACACTGGCTTTTAATCATTTAATGTTGCTGAACAGACCTGGAATAAATAATTAAAAACAAAATCAATTAATTTATTTACTCAGTATGTACATATGTAAATGTATGTGGAATAAACTAGAAGAGGCAACTTCACAACTTCAATCAGCATTTAATCAGAGTTTACACTAATTTCCTTACAGTGGGTGGACACTCAGCTACTTTTTGTTTATATTTGTGTTCGTATGTTGTTGTGTTGCTATGTTTACATATGGCTAAATGACTAAAAAAATGAATCACCTGAAAGTAACAGTTTAACGTTGCATTTCTTACAGCCTAATCGGACAACCCATGATTAGTTCCAGATGATTATTCAGTTCAAATTCCTCAGTGGATGATTCTCCTCAATATTTTAAGACTTCCTCATATAAACACTAAACAATTAAAGTCACATCAAACATCAGCTTTAGAACTAATACTAGTTATACATAGATAGCACTGAATCGCTTTGACAGATGAGCAAAATTATACACAAGAGCAAAGCAAGAACCCTGAAGAACTCAATTTGAACTCGATACCAAAATTTCAAACAAAAAATAACTTCTACAATGAAGACATAATTATCACACTGACCAAACAACGAAGAACCCAATCAATACAAGAACTGATCATCATGACACGAGGACCAAAGATGTCAATATAGCTGAAGAAGATATTGGAGGTAAAACAGTAAGATGAGATAAGCTTAATTAATTAGTACATAAACTGAAAGTCAGAAAGGAAATAATCTTTGAGCTTGCATGTAAGTCATTTTCCTAAATCTAATCTGAAAAGCTTTTGCCATCATCTTTAGCCAATGCTACACTCAAAATGTCCCCCACTGTACCCAGCATTTACCTAATCAGACAATCAGCTGCATTTATAACAGCCTTTGAGTCCGTGAAGTCACTGTAAACATAACTGATTTATTTCCTCTCTATGGTAGCTAACTAACCCCTGACACACAGCAATGGATGTGTGTTAATTTCTTGAAAAGATATACATAGAACATAGAACATAACTCTCACTGTATAAAGTTCAGAAGTGACATTAATATATGAAATCAAATGGAAAATAAATTCCTGGTCCGAGTTGCATGTGGAATTTTTGGCTCAGATTCAAAAAGACAGAACCGAGGACGCAACTTCACACTGATAGAGGATTCAACAACAGCAGATTAACTGAGGGAGAAATCTGATTTGGTAAGCACAAGTCTACTTTTCCAGGATGAGGACTGCATTTCCCATGAGCACCATCACATTGATGAAAGAATACATATTTTCTTCAGTCACTACGATTTTATGTTTTTGTTCAAGACAGATTTTTATTGGAGGCAGAACATTTGTAGCTGATACTATCAACTATAACTCAATCGTGAATAAACTGTACACTGATTTATTCTTGTTAGCTGGCTTACAAAAAGTGATCAGGCAGATAATTTTTTAATGTCATGTGTGTCATAAAGTGTGTTCAGGTGTCCCAAAAATCTCCAAATAACATAAATATGCTCACAATTTAACTCTTTAGTCTTGAAAGGCTATTGAGTGAGGCTATTTTAAAACCAAGTCCATTTTAAAAGAAAAAATTTGGCAACTGTATTAAAAATAAAACACTCAGACATCACATTTACAGAAGTATTCAGGAGGGTCAGTGCATAGCCATTTTCTGATCTCTCTAGAGATGTTTGATCAGATTCAAGTCTGGTCTCTGGCTGGGCCCCTCAAGGACCTTCACAGAGTTGTCCTGAAGCCCCTCCTTTGATATCTTGGCTGTGTGCTGAGGGTCGTTGTCCTACTGAAGGATGAACTGTTGCTCCAGCCTGAAGTCAAAAGCACTTTTCATCCAGGATGTCTCTGTACGTTGCTGCATTCATCTTTCACTCAATCCTGGCTCATCTCCCAGTTCCTGCTGCTGAAAAACATCCCCACAGCATGATGCTGCTGCCACCATGCTTCACTGTAGGGATGGTATTGTCCAGGTGATGAGCGGTGCCTGGTTTCCTCCAAACATGACGCCTGGCATTCACACCAAAGAGTTCAATCTTTGTCTCTTCAGAGCAGAGAGTTTTCTTTCTCCTGGTCTGAGAGTCCCTCAGGGGCCTTTAGTCAGACTCCAGGCGGGCTGCCATGGGCCTTTTACTAAGGAGTGGCTCCAGTCTGGGCACTCTACCATACAAGTCTGATTGGTGGATTGCTGCAGAGATGGTAGTTCTTCTGGAAGGTTCTCCTCTCTCCATAGAGGACCATTGGAGCTCTGACAGAGTGACCATCAGGTTCTTGGTCACCTCCCTGACTAAGGCCCTTCTCCCCTGATGGCTCAGCTCTAGAAGAGTCCTGGTGGTTCTGAACTTCTTTCATTTACAGATGATGGAGTCCACTGGGCTCATTGGGACCTTCAAAGCAGCAGAAATGTTTCTGGACCCTTCCTCAGATTTGTGCCTGGAGACAATCCTGTCTCTGAGGTCTACAGACTGTTCCTTTGACTTCGTGTTTGGTTTGTGCTCTGCCATGCAACCTGTGGGACGTTATATAGACAGGTGGGACTATAACATGACAAAATGTGGAAAAAGTGGAGCGCTGTGAATACTTTTTGGATGCACTGTGAATTGAGGTTGCCTCAAAACCAGTTCACATGGAAAACTGTACACAAACCTAGAGAAAAGAAGAGGAAGAAAACACACACAAAAAAAAACAACACCTCACAAAAGTGTCAATTTACACAAAGACATTAGAGTCCGGGTGGTGTGGTTGCAACAAGTGGGGTTGTTAAGCCAGGTAATTTTTCTTTTAAATACCAAGCAACAACTTTTCTGAACATTTTTAGGCAAAAAACATCAATCAGTGCTATAAGTAACTACAGGTCCTCTTATTGTTTTCATTTTATCAGATTAAAAACTCATTCTACTGATGGAAAGAAGAGAATATGACTCCTTACTGTTGATAATGGCTCATGGAAAATTCAGCTGTTGAGACATGCAGTAGATTTTGCATGTGGGTGATGAGCTCCACCTCTAAAAAATTCCAAATTTAGTTTTTAGCTTTATGAAGTTTTAATCTGTTTTGATTTGGAAGAAGTGCTTGTGTGAGAATAGCACAACACTTTAAACACTATACACAGACAGATAGAAAGAAGACACTATTTAAAGATAAAGCTATGATTTGAGCTGTTTTTAAGAGGTTTGTCAGACATTTCAATGTACAACAAGCTCCTGAATGATCTTTTGGAAACAAAGAATTTCACACTATTTTTCTTCATCTGGGGTTTTGCATGGAAAGGATGGATAACACTAATGAGGACTTTTTTCTTTTGTCGTTTCTGGTCCATCATAAAAGTTTGATGTTCGTAAGATGATGGTCACACTCGCTGAATGTCTCCTGACTTGTATTGCAGAATATACACCTGAGCTATGTTAAGTTTTGCTACACTTCATGTTTTAGAGAGTTGTGTATGATTTTGCACACAGGGCAGATCTGTGATTTTAAAATAATAATAATAATGAAAGACATTTTAGACCTAATTTTAAAGCTGTAATTCTTTTGACATTGATTTATAGAAACTGGCTCTTCTTTATCCTGTAAACATTTATTTGCAGTGCACAAGTTTGACGCTCTGTGTTTTATAACCTGTAATTTTCTGCACAGATCACCTGATTTCCCCTTGTCGGTGCTCAAAGGAAGATTGATTAACGCTCATATTAAAACCCTCGAGGCTTTTTTTTTTCCAGAACTTCATTAGTTTTACAGTCTCCTGTAAGCAACCAACAGACGGTGAGCGCCTCTGCACGCTCCAATCACCGATAGGCTGGTGTTGGTCACATGCGCTCTTCCTTATTCCTCTGAGGACCTGCTTTATAGCCCTCAGCCCCCACACAGAGAGCGATCAAACAGAAACACAGGACTACCGCTTGTGTTCGATTGTCTCGTAATATCATTGTTATAGCAGGGAAAGGGAAAGGAGGGATTTCGAGGTTTCTTTTTGACACTTCTTTTCGTGACACCCTGAACGTTTCAACTGGTGTTTGGATGCTGGCACGATGCTGTCAGGTTTTTGGACAGAGACAGGGCGGTGTGGTTTCATCACAGCGTGATTTTTCTTTCTCCCACTCGATGGATGCAACAACCTCAGCGAAGTGAAGAATTTCACAGTTGAAGTTTTTTTTTTTATATTGCTTTAAACTTTTATCTTTTAGAATTCTCTAAAATGAATGAATGGAGAGGATCCAGAGAACATGGTTTTCAATGATACCACCTTATTTTTCCTTTCTCCAGACGCAGCGTCTCACTCTCTAAAGCCAAAGCTGTTGGTTTGGATGAAGTGTGTTCGTTGTGATGCGTCTATCCCCCATTTCCACTGACACCAGTTTGGATTTTTCCTTTTGGATCTGTGCGTTTCCAGAATGGCTCGTTTCGCAGAAGATCTACCCAACCGCTATGGAGGAAGCGCAGGCAGTGGAGGCAGAGGAGGACCACCGGGCGCTGGGAGAGGGGGAGCCCGGGGTGGTGGCGCTCCGGGTGGCCAGAGGGTTTACAAGCAGTCGATGGCCCAGAGAGCCCGGACCATGGCCATTTACAACCCGAACCCCGTCAAACAAAACTGCTTCACTGTCAACCGCTCCCTCTTCATCTTCCGGGAGGACAATCTCATCAGGAAGTATGCCAAGCGAATAACAGAGTGGCCATATCCTTTCTGACGCACAGAGCAGATGCATCTGTAGCCAAGCACAACACAGCAGGGAAAAATCAATGCCAAATTTAATCAGGTTCTATGATGTTTTAGTTGATGTTGTTACATCCCCCTGGTCTGTTAGATGGCCAGTTATTTCACCTATGGAGCAGCCAGTGTCAGTCTTTATGTCCCTCCGCGCAGCGCTGCCTGCACCTGTCGCTCTGCTTCTTATCGCTGTTTAACACGACAAAAGATGTTTCCTCAATAGGTACGGGCAGTGAAAGGACTTCACACCCGCCTTTTGTGCTGCCTTTTCGGTCCCCAACTCAGAATAAACCCCCAAGGCGTCTACATCGACTGATAAGTTCTTTTGTCAAAATGTGAGTAGTAAAGTGTGAGGCGGGCGCGGACAGCATAACCAACGTCAGTCAATGACGATTAAACTACTACAGTAACGAGAAGTCAGTAAAAAGCTGCGTGCCTAAAAGTGCGTTACGTGGCTGCTCGTGCTGATGCAGCTTCACGCTTTCACGCTGCCTCTTGTCAGGTGATTCTTGGGATAAATTTCATCATATTTTGATAGATGGAGAATGCTGGTGCTTCGCCGCCTCGTTGTCTTAGTTAGGAGCTCTCTCTCTCCATGGTGCTGAACTCGCCCACGCTCTCACTGCTCCGCGCCACTTGCTGCAACAACATGCCCACTCCGATGAGTCGAGTCACGGTCTCTCTCCAAATCTTCATGATTTCTTCTTTAGATTGAAATGAAAGGTTCTCCTCAAGGAGGCATTGTTGGAAACAACGTTTGGTTAGTTCAAATTTAAAGTGTCAAAGTTTAAACCAGGATAAATAAAATTCAGCTACAGGTGCTCATAAGGACTGAGGTTTTAACACCTTAAAAGTCCTGAAAGTTTAGTATGTTCTCAAAGTACGCATTTAAAATCAGTTTAAGCATTGTTGCATTCTACTTAAAACACTGAAAGACAAGTTATCTCAAAAAGCTACAGTTGTATAAATACAGAGAAGTGGACGAGAGTGAAAAGTTATTAAAATCTTTTATCCGCCACAATGAAATAGGATGACAAAACGAATCATTAAAATGAACATTTTTGCAGTGGCTTTTCGGACATGTCTGCTTTACCACTGACAGTGAGGACATTAGCTGTTATCAATGATAATGGACTTTCCATTCCACCTTAAATGAAGAAACCCACAGAACTCACACCCACAGCAAAGTGATGATGGGGAGTAAACTGTGTATGTTTTCATGAGTGGGTTTCTTATGGGAAACATTCTGTATCTTTGCCTTAATGGTCATGAGCTGTGTATTCCCTCGCGATTCATAGGCCCTCAATAGGCCCTGACCCGCAGGCAATGACCCAGTGAAAATGGATTGCAGAACGAGCCAACCATTGAAAATGGTTTGAAATGGTCAACCATCTGGAAGGATCATGGGCACGTATATAGGATGCTTTCTTTCTAGAAAGCCTTCAACAAGAGCATGATGGGAGGTTTATGCTTTGGTGGACAAAATGTGTGCAACCTCAAGCATAATAGCATTTTTAATGTAGATGAATGCAAGATCATTTTCTTCGGTGTGCAATTTTGAGTAGTTGGCCTTATAAGTTGTCATTTTTTTCTCGTGCTGATATTCAAACATGAACCACTCGTTATGAGTTAAATCTATCAACCAACGTGAACTAGTTTTTCCTGCTGAAAAGCATGCATTACAAAACCCATAGGAACATCTAATTATTGACTAAACCAAAGGGTTTCTTCTGTGAGTAATTTTATCTTCAGTTCATTACTTTACATTTAATCTGTTTACATGATACGTGATTAAGTTCAGACTGTATAGGCCAACATGCCTGTCTGCCTCTCCACCTACGTTTAGTCTGCGGCTGCATTCACGTCCCCCAGCTGAAGCTAAGAAGCTAGGCTGTCCACCTTTATGCATTTGTAAGGAGTCGCTTTGATAAACTTCTGGTTGGATTATTTCAATGTAGCTTACTCTTGATGCTTACTCTCCCTTGTGAAAATGAAATGCATGCACCTTCTCTTTCAACCTTTCCTTGACCTTCACACTCCATTTGAATACATGATCCTGGCTACGATTATTGCCAACTGCATCGTCTTGGCCCTGGAGCAGCATCTACCTGCCAGTGACAAGACACCCATGTCAGAGCGACTGGTAAGTATTACACCATTGGTGACACACTGTGTGTTTGTCCTTGATTTTCTTTTTAAAGTTTATTTTTGTGCGTTTATTGGCTTTATTCAGAGGACAGGGCAGCTGAGAGAGCAGGAGATGGTGACATGCAGCAAAGGTGCTGCAGGTTGGTACTTAACCTGAGCAAACCACCTCGAGGTCCCTCGTCTCTGAACATGGGGCACATCACTCAACAGCTAAGCTAAAATCAGTGCCCCATCCCCACCTCTTTTAATCTTAGTGGCAGAACTTTTCAGTCTCCTGCCTTTGATTCCTGCTATTGTCGCTGCTCTCACAACTCCTCACACATGCACTCAGTTTAAACCCACGTTTTTGTACTCTGATAGTCTCGGCACCCAGCTAACCAGCCTCAAAGAGAAACCAGAAACAGATGGAATGGCGAGGTTAAAAAAGCACGTCCCACCTCTGTTACCAGGAAAAACAAACAAACAAACAAACCAAATAAAGCATGCGGTGTCATGGCTCAACGCTTTTTCTGTTTGTAGTCTGTGGGGTGCTCCAGCTCAGGGGAGACTGTTTTAAAATAGAGACTTTAACAAAAAGCAAGTGTTTGATGTGAAAAAGTCAACAAATCCCTCTGAGATTAAGCCACCTGCTCCTGTATCAGATAGTCGCAGCACCTGCGATGCAATTTAAGCTGTGAAATTGTGACACAGAGGGAAAATTACAGCGGTTACATGAAGGAGAAAACAGCATCCACACGCTTCCCCCCTCCACCTTGAGGATGTAATACAACAAGAAGCCATTTAATTAGAACAAGGGATCGGCTATTATTTATGAAGCTCTGTCAGCATAGTAGGAGGTTTGCTGTAAGATGATGATAGAAGAAGTCTTTCAGATTCATTGTAGGTCTCAGGATTTTCTCAGCTGTCCTCTGTGCGTGATGTATAATTCACGAGTGTTTTAGATGTATGTATAATAGATGTGAAAACACTACCAGCATGGACAATTAACTGACAGCCCTTGGGACCTGTCATTACACAGGACATTGTATTGTTGTCTTTTTAGAGCATGCCTAGATAAAAATCCTGAAGTCACTTTAAATGCATTTAGTTTTCACTGAAACCTTACTGCCTCTAACATCCCTTCGTGTCTAGGAGCAACAACAACAGTTTCTTTTACTCGCAGAGCTTGATACAGTAACTCGAGTTCAGCGTATCCATTAACACCGATGTTCACCGTAGCCAGCTTGTGTGATAGAAAAGGTCACTTTTCTCACCGTGTCCCAGCTTGTCACACCGCTTTACATGATAATTTATGTTGGAGGCTGGCTGGCTGATTCTGGGGGTTGGGGACACTGTCTGTAAGGTTGTAGATGCTGGGCGTGAGAGAGAAAAATGGAGAAGAAGAGAGGTTAGTGTAGGGGCGAGATATCCTCTGCTCATGCTGTGCACATTGGCTTCAGGCACTTGCAGATATTGACGGAAGCCAAGGAAAAGGTGTCATGTCTTACAGTTTGATCCAGCTGGCTTAGTCAAAGCAAGGCCGTGAGTATACTTAGCGCAGATTATCACACAGTGACCTTTGAGACACAGATGTTGTTTTAGCGAATAATGCAGTGACCAATCAATAATGTCCAGTGATGTGTGTTGTTGTACATTTCCTCTGAGTGCCAGAGTGCCCTGTCATTGAGCTTATGTTGCCCTTTTGATTTGTCAAACTGCAGCACATGAACTGATAGGTTTCAATTCTAGTTAGTGTGTGTATTATTTTATTTTGGGTCGGAAATCTGGAACCCTCATCAGCAGATAGGCAGGACTTCTATACATAGTCAATCAGCAACATGGCTGATCCAGAGAAACAGGAAGTTAGGAACACCTTCAGAACATTTGGTTGATTTAATGAATGAATTACTGTGAGGACACCATGTCGTATTTCACCCAACTACGTCAACAATGAGCATAGCCTGGCCTCATCCTGGAGGTGGAAAACCGTTGATTCACCACTTCCTGAGAAATACTTGATCTCATTCTTTACTCGTGAAATGCAGCCTGTGGATGATGATGGAAAAGGGAGCACAGAATCAAACCACAGAGATAAACTGAACATGGATCTGTTGGAAGTCCAGTGTTAAGGGGTCCAAAATCTAACATCAGAGAGGCAGTTTCTTTACAAAAACAGCTTTAGGTCAGCCGTAACCTACCTTCATATGCCCCAAGCTAGTTACTTATTTTATCTTTCTGTCTGTTATATAAGGACAGGTTTATCTACCTCTGTTGTTGTTCCATTTTCATGGGGTTTGGTGTTAAATGCTTCTCTTTAAACCCCAAGCACTGCTCTGCAGGACCCTACATGCTCTCTGGTTGACTTGGTTGCCCCAGTCCCAGTCCTCCTGCTCTATTGCTCCAGTAGAGTCCTTTTGCACAGCCTCAGTCCTTCTGAAATCAACCTGTGTTGTTACAGTGGCCCAAAACTGAAGCTGAATGCCCAGCCAAAACACATGCACATTAGAGAAGTCTCATTTTTCTTTCTGACTTAAATCATGTTGACATAACACATTGTTCATTCAGTTTTGTATTTCTTATGTGATTGTTTGCGTTAAGGTTAGTATAGTTTGCATGCATTAAATGAAGATGCCTTTAGCTCCATTGATTTACTGTAACCCTTATGGTGTGTTTATTTACTCTTTCATTCCTCCACTTCTTGCACTCCTGCTGGTGTAAGAATCAAAAGGAGCCATCTTTATCTCTGTCTTACTGTCCCCTCTCTCTTTCACGTAGCGCTGTATTTTCCACTCTCTTACTTCTTACAAAAAGATCTTCCTCTGCCACTCTCATCCTCTCCCTGATCCTCTCTGTCTTTCTTTAGGACGACACAGAGCCCTACTTTATTGGAATATTCTGTTTCGAGGCAGCCATTAAGATCATCGCCCTGGGCTTTGCATTTCACAAAGGTTCCTACCTCCGCAACGGCTGGAATGTAATGGACTTCGTTGTCGTCCTCACAGGGTAAGTCTGTCATCTCAGCCAGAGATGAAAGTCATAAGTGAGAGAGTGGTTTCTTTTGTGTGGATGTGTGAGCGCCCAGGGAGAGTGTGTGTAGTGGCATCACCTTCTTCTGGGCTCAACATCTGCTTACGAGCACCCAAATGATATTCAACAAGTGGCAGAAGCCTGGAAAAGACATGAAAAGAGACTCGCATTTGTTGCTTTGGCCTTTCACTTCTTTTCCTTGATTTTATCAGTGTCGCTGGACTGCACTCAGCTTTATGAACTTTTAGGCCACGCTTTGTGGCTTCTGACTGTGTGATTATGGATCTTTTGATTTTTATGATGCAAAAAAGAAAAATGATTTACAGGTGTAGAACGGCTCAAAGATTTGAACACCTTAAAGAGAAATAATTACCTTTGTTTTTAAGGCCATTAAAAGTTTCCAGTTGATTCAAAAATGAAGCAAATAGAACATGAGGTTTTAAAATAACAGAGAAAAAAAACAAAGTGGTTAAAGTGCACGCCCCATTTACTGAGGCTAACTGCACTCATTGCAGCAGTTATAGGTATGACCCCCGGCTTTTATCCTTTCCTACATGTCATCCCACTCTCCCCACATTTCCTGCCCCCACTCCCCCGCAGCTGCCATCAAATTAATCAAACAATTGCAAGTGCAAAAGCTCTTTTACCCTAAAAGCTGGTAAAAGCTCTTTGTGGGAAACATATTTAAATTAACCCCCCAAAAAGTGCTCTGTTAATCTTTTTTTTCTTTTCCAATAATTAATAGACTCCACATCAGCATTTGTATGACTTTAAAGAAACTTCTTTTTCATTGTTGGGCTTTAAACTATCACACTGGAGACCATCAGCACAACACATACTGCGAAAAAAGAATAAAAAAAAAAAAAAAAAAAAAAACTTTTTTAAATAGCTTTACCACCAGTGGACATGATAAGTTCAACAATTTCAAATTTGAGTTTTGTTTTGTTTTTTGTTGTTTTAATTCAAGGTCAGTAAGAGAGTAGCAATAACAGACTGTGACTGACAGAAGCTCCAGGTAAAGACAAAAGAGCCCAAAATATGCACATGCATGTATCAAGACAAGATATGTCCATTAAATCAAAAAATACAGTAAATCCAGAAAAACACATCATTTATCATGTTTGAAAACATGGAGGATCGTCCTCATGCTTTTACATGTACAGTTTATGGTAACATCTACACTTGGTTTTTATTTCCAAACATCCTCCTCTGTCATTCCCCTTTCACACGACTTTCATCCTGAAGAAAACTGTCATCAGCTGTTCACTTAAAATGAATTACTAACCACAGACCCTGGTTAAAATTAGCATTTGTAATGCTGTTGGCACCAAAATGAGCTGGAAGCCAGTGTTAGGCCGTGTGGATGGCTCTAAATTAAACAGCATTGTTTTGGTCATGAGAACCATTGCCTCCATCTTAAACTGCCAGTGTATTTGAATGCTAATGTAAAGTGTGGTTTGAAGCATGTTATTGTGGTCAAACATCTATTCGCACATGCTACTGAAAGGCTCATTTGGACTGAGAACAAGCTGCCATCCAGAAATGATAATGAAGAATGTGGTATGGATGTGCACTAATGGAGCCCTTGGAAACAAGGGTAGCAAGTTCACTTGTTATTGTTGTGTTTTATACAAAGACTGTGGAAAAGAAAGAACTCCATGTCTTGACTGCATGTTGTTAGCTAAGTGGACCACAGAGCTCCTTGACAGACGCTTCCACAGAAGAAAGTGGTGTTTTCTTTTAGCCGCTCTTAGTGGGCTCGAACAAGAGTGGCTGCCTGGTTGGAAAGCTGTTAGACTCCTGGGCTTTTGGGACGTGTAATGGCCTATGTTTCTTCTGATCAGAAAGGAGTCAGTGACAGAGCAGTGGTCAGGTCAAATGTCCTGCATTATTACTGCTGGGAACTCAACTTCAGCTGCACTTATGTTTTATCTTGGGGATGGTATGGTGCTCCCTGTCTGCCTGAAAACCAGTAATGGAAGTCAAAATGTGGTCACTGCAGATACAGTTTGTGTTGGTTTTGGATTCAAGTCAATATTTAAATCAGACTTTTTATGCCAGGGATTAAAGCTAACATCTGTTAGCACCAACAAAACAATGTTGTGGTACATGTACAACCCCAGTTCCAAAGTGAATATTTGCAAAAACAATAAATTTTATCAGTTTGAACAATGAATATTTTTTCTTTGTAGTGTTTTCAGTTGAATATGGGTTAAACAGGATTTGCAAATCGTTGCATTCTGTTTTTATTTACGTTTTACACAACGTCCCAACTTCATTGGAACTGGGGTTGTGGTAAAATAGCCGAGGCAATATTTGCCTCTTGGAAGGTAGACAATACTGTGTTTGGTTAAATGTCCAGGGACAAAAACAGCATTTCACTGGAGAGCAGTGACTTTTCCTCCACAGCACACTAAGTTTGAAGCAGCGCTGTTTGTCTTTGCCTGATGCAATTTTTGTTGGCTTATAAAAAGCTGCATGAGCTATAAAGCAGTAAACTAAACAGTCGCTTACTAAGCATTTCTTAACCACACAAAGAGCATAGCTGCCAAGCTTTAATAATTCTGATGAGTGATGAGTGTCACAACAATATAATGCTTAAAACTAAAGTAAAAAAAAGACAGAAATGCCTTATTTGATTGAAGCTCACTTGATGTCCAAAAGTCATCCTTTTGTCTTGTTAAAAATTTGCAATCAAAATACATTTTTCTGCATTTCTGTTGAGGTTGAAATTGTGCTTGTGACTGAAATCGAGGTTATTTCAGAAAATCTATTAAAAAAACAAAACAAAAGACATATTAAATAAGAACCAGGAAGATTTTAGAGTAGCTGTGTTTGAAGTGATGAGTACAAGTGTTGAGGTGATGATAAAACAAGGGAGAGAAGACAGCAAGTCTTTTGTAAGATGCTAGTCAGAGAAAAAAAAATGCCTTTAATTTTTCTTTCACTTTGCACATTATCGGGGAGGTTATGTTTGGATCTGTGATGGATTTAAAGCTCTCATGCAGTACCTACACGGTTGATCATTTCCTGCGAGTTGGAGGATGAAAGAAGGCGTTTGGTAAATGTAAGAATGAGATCACACAGGGGCAGATTGCTGTGAGCAAAACTCTTTACTAACTCCATTTTCTACATGTAGAAGGACAGCATTTTCAAATAGCAGCAAAGCAGGATGAGGCCTGGCTGCTTGTTCCTCTGAGTCCGAATTTGGAGCGATAAGGACGTTGTGTCATGAAAGTCTTCAGTTGTAAGCAATGACTTTTGTGTATTTTTAGGTTTGTAGAAAAAACCCTTCAACAGTTAAGCTCTTAATAACTAAGTATGGGATGAACATTTATGGATCTGTGCATGTATTTGTGAAGCTACGTATGTTGTGGCTCGGTGGCAGAGTGGTTCATCTCTCTCTACTTTAAGTTTCCTTTTTTACTTTCTTTTTCTGTCTTTGATGTCTCTTATGTAACGTTGTTATTATTAAGAAGATTGGTTTTACAGACATTTGTTCACATTTTTTTTTTTTACAGATTTCTTTTCTTCGTTGGCCAAATCTTAAGAAATGTCTCCTCAGTTCTGGCATCCTATTGCTGACACAGCTGGAACCATAATGTTGTGTATGTGTTAGCCTGTGTTCCGTTGCCAAGCAACCACAGTAGATAATCTGCCTCAGTGAGGTTGGGGGTTTGGTGAGTGTGTTTGTTTTGTGCTCTACATGCTCCTGTGGGATTTGGGGGGGTTGGTTTGGACATCAATTTAAAATCAATCAGATCACCTCTCTGTTTGGCTTGGCTCACTGGATCAGAGCTGAATCTGATCCTTGGAGGACTTGTTCTGTTGATGAAGATAAAATACAAGAGAAGAGACTGAACCATGTCCTCAGATGGTCAAGCTCTCTAAGTGAGGTTAAGCGGATTAATCAGACACCTGGGTGTTAAAATATAGCCTTATAGTCCACAGAGAGGGCAGCAAGATAAGTGGTCGTAAAGCGTTGTTTGTCTGAAATGACGTATAGGACACACAAAGATCAATGGCTGACAAAGTCCTGTCTATCTGGCTGCTTCAGCTAAGCTAAGGTAGCGTAAATGTAGGCTAACCTCAACTCTGCAATGTAATGTGAGACATATTTGAATGTTTATTAATCCATTCAGTAGTGCTTTGGGCCAGCCTCTCAACTGCTAACCAGTAGCTCCTAATGTAAACAAACTAACTGAAGTGTAACTTACTGGTAGACTACAGCTACACCCAGTGGCTGGAAGCAGTTCATGGCAGCTCTTGTAGGTTGAAATCAAGACAAACACATTATTAATTAATTCGTTATCAAGAGATAATGAAATATTACTTTAGTAATAGGTTCGTCAGTCTTCTCAAGTGACAATAAAAGTGTCTTCATGTAAAACTTTCAAAGTAAAAAGGCGTCGCCAGACCCCATCAGTCAGCACATGATGGCAGGTAAGATGATGACGCAGGAATGCTGGCAGATCAGTCTGTTGAATTCACCATTGCTTCAACTTAAACAAATTATGATGATGTAATTTTCTGAAAACAAAACAAACTGCTGTCCTGGTTGGACATACCTGTAATCACCAATGATAGCAGCAGACTGGGAAATGTCATCAACCAGATGTTACAGCTGACAAGCATGGCAGTGAATGTAAACAAAAATGTTCCCAGAACCACATGGAGTAGAAAACCAGCTTGTGGCAATACTTACTCATGCTCTTCCCCATTTTTTTTTTTTAAATTTGTTAGTGCACACTGGGACGATGCTGCTGCTCGTCCTTTGCGTTTGTGTATCTCCTGAGCTCGTGCTTAATCACACAAACTCTCATGCCTGTGGAATTGTCGCCCTAAACGTTAAGTGTCTGGTGTATTTTATCAAATTATTTAATGTGTGTGATCCAAGGATTGTCACTCTATTCTTCAGCAATGAACCACACTGTGAGAAAATCAAATCTTGCTGAGTGTATGCTTCCAACTTCTAGTCAAAATATCTCAAATAGACTTAAAAGAAGCCACATTCAGCTTACAAGTCCAGATAACGTCTTAGTTCAAGATAGAACAAAAACCCATAACAAACAAAAACACAAGCCTGAACGCTTGTCATGAGAGAGTATAGTTACCAGTGCAGCAAGTAGAGTGCTTCAAAATAAGTTATGACATCCCTTTGAATAGAAATAAAAAAATATTTTGTGTCAAATGAGTCGATAATTTGCCTTCTTTTTAAGTTCTCTTAGACTCAGTAGTAGTCCCCGCCTTTTGTACGAAGCCACAGACCAGTCCTTAGGATAATTATATCGATACAGCCATCAGCGCCTAATGAAAGGATCTAACTGATAGCGTTGCCGGAGGCCATGGCAGACCTTTAATCTAGCCTGATAAGACATTAGGAGCCTCTAATAAGAGAATGAATCTGGCCTGGTTGCCAGAGGCCTAATCAATTGAGCGCTGAGCCGGCCAGCTGAGGAACACCCTGATGAGCAGTCAGACACACCATTCACACGCTAAACACGACACAGCCCATGACAGGCAAAGAAAGTGTGGGAGAAGCCTGCCTTACTTAGAAAACCATTTTCTTCCTGGAAGCATTTACAACCTTTGCCAGTATGAAGCATCGTTCTCCCAGGAACTGGAGAATCATGACTCAGCTGTGGCAGATACAAGAGTTAAATAAATAATCACAGAAGAAAGGGATTAAATGACACTCACAATTATGCTTCTAATTTCAGAGGCTGAACTGGAGTCCATTTGTAACCACACATTTTTTTCCTCTTCTTTCAGGATTAGTTGAGGCAACTTTTAAAGCCACAGAGAGTTGAAAAGAGGTTCTTTACATTTTGAAGCCATTGTGGTTTTAATGCTGCTGTCTGTGGCTCTTCACAAGCTTTGTGAAGTTGGGGGTGAAAAAAAGCAACAGCTTGGGCTTGAACAGAGGGTTGGTGTCATAGTCTGAGAGAATGGAGTTGGAATAATGAGGGTTTAACTGGACAGGCAGGAGGTAATGTCAACCAGCCTCTACTCTCAGTTTCAAAATGGTAAAGTAGAAGTATTACACAGTCATTTAACAGTTTTTCAGTCAGAGCTTGAACCTGCCTGATGAAGTCCTGAGGAGTGAGAAGCTGTGATTAAAGTGACCACAAGTTAAGGACAGCATACACATTTTTTTTTTTTTTTTTTTTTGCAAGTGGAGACCTTTCAATCTTACATTTCTGTCCTTCAAGCCTCTTTCACACATTCACTACACTCCCGACAACTTTCAGCTTTATATGGTTGGCCTGAGAATGTAAGCGGTCAAACTGTTCACTTAGACTTTATGTGATCTTATTTTCGTCAGGCCTTTGGTAAACTATCCGTGAGTGGATGTGTGAGCTCTGCAGGAAAATTCAAAGCAAGCAAGGAGGTGAGGAAACGGTATCGATCAGGTTCAGTACAGGTTAATTCCATGAACTGCTTGCCTCAGCTCTCAGTATTTCAGTGCTGCGTTGTCTGCTGTTGTGTTTGTTCTGCAGAAATGCGCTTTTACAAGATGCAGTGGTATTGTTACAAAATCAGTCACTAATATCTCTTTTGAAACGTTTCAATCATGTGATTGATTTCTTTAGGGGTAAGACTTGGGAAGCATTTTAACATAGAGTGCTCATAAGAACAAGTAAATGCAGATTTTCAATCATTAAGATGTGATATTTGAAAGAAACTAAAGGAAGCAGGAAAACTAAACAAAAGACTCAATGAGCACATTGAAATGTTGATATTTAATGTAATGTTTATTATTTTACATGTTAATATGCTGACAATATGATTATGTTCCTGTTGTGGAGGATTATGTAATGACTGAAAGGTTTGTGGCGCTCCATTTAGCTCTTTCAGCCTCTTGGCCTTTGATAGCCAGTCTATTATTGACCAAATCCTCAAATGGCCTTTTACTGCCTGTGGAAACTTAATGAATGCCACAATCTGAAGCTCTGGGTCAAGTCACCGAGAACAATATTTCCACTGTCGACCTCAGAGAAACAAAAGCCAGGACATTTGTTTTGATTTATTTATCAGCATGTTTGATTTACCCGTCTCATCAGTAAGTGGACAGGGCCAGAGTCTGCGCTCGTGTGGACTTCAAAGTTCTGATGTCCTTTCATGTGACTCTCAGGTAAGCAGCTAGCACAATAGGAGGCTTCAAAGTGTGGTTGCAGAGACAGAGGTTGGGTCACTTTAGCTTATGCTTGCACCCAGCGGCATGAATAAATGTTGCTTTGAACGTCTGCCAAAATGCTGCTGTCTGATCATAGGACTGGCTGTCTGGCCTTTACAGCTGTCTGCTCTGGACTGGGTTTGTGTGGATCTGAATGTGTGCATCTGTGTTTGTGCTGTACAGGTCAGAGCCAGCAGGGTTATATAGCATTTTGTCATATTTAACCTTTAGTGGAAGTATTTCTGCAGCTATATACAGTATATGGATTTCCTGGAAGTTTTTGCCTTTTCATGGAGAAATGAAGAAATAATTCCTCTAACTTTTGTGATCCACCAATATTTGAGGTAAAAGTTCTACTCATCACAAACGTTTGGGAAATGGGAAATGACTCAACAGTCTGATTGAATTATAGAATAAAATCCAAAGCAGATGTGAGGCAGATTGTAAAAAACACCAGTTTGCTGTTATTGATTTTACCTTTACTTGCTTCATGAGATTTGACCTTGGTTCCATCCAGCGGAGGTCAAAGTTGAAGGATATTTTTCTGTTTTTATGTGTTTGGATCCAAAGAGCAGGCTTGTAGTGAAGAATGACAGACTATGGTGCTAATTCTCTTACACAACCAGATTTGTCCAGCTTGTGTTGTGGATTTTTTTAAGTGCTTCTTGATCCTTTCAGTGAGATGTTTACTGATGTACAAACATGATTATTTATTAACCTCCTTCTCAGTTTCTTTGACGACACTTTAATTATAAAAGCATGCTCTGTGAGATGTGTTTCAGCTTGCTTTTGAAGCAGCCCTCTCTGTAATATTATTGATCTTTCCCTTATTACCTGATGTAGTGACAGATGTGGTCACTGACCTGACAGCTGAGAAGTGTTGTTGCTTTCTGCATAAGTGTGTGGTTATTGTGTTCTTGGTACAGGTTGATCTGCTAAATGTCTCCCAGCCAGTAAGTGATGCCTTTCATTAACAATGTACGCTCTGTGAGGCTGGCTGAGTGCTGCTGATGCTGAGGCTGTCTTGTCCACATCAAGGCAGACTGAAACACGCTCTGCTCCGTCTGTCTGCCACAGGAGCTCCGAGCAGTGTCTGGGAACTCTGTCAGCTTGTTTTCTTCCCGCTCACGCTCACACAGGGATGCAGCCAGGAATACAAAATGAAAGTGTATAGATGCAACCAGCAATTTTCTACCTTATTGGCTGTTGTTCTCCTGTGATTATCCCTTCATAACCATATCATAGAGGTAAGGAAGTAAAGACTGTTATCTATTGCTGAAGTCAGCGTAACTCCCCTTGAGATTGCTTGTTCTATCCAAATCTTTGAACTCATAAAAAACCCAACGATGTCTCTAACTTTTATCGTACCTTTGGTTTAAAATCTAGCTCACTGAATGCAGATGATTTAACATCCTGGGAAATGGTTGAGTACTTTTAGATTTTTTGACAGCCAGGAAGAGATGTTAATAATAACCAAAGTTTTCTTGTTGTGGGACCACAACAACAGATGAAATGATGAAACAGTACAAGGTAGGCAGTTTAAGAAAAATAACAACACTTCTTTTCACCGTGATTCGAAATGTAAGACTACAGGGGGAGGGGGAGATACAGAGTTGTGGCAGCCCCAGTCAATTTTTGTGGCCACAGTCCAACCCAAACATCCAGCCTTTCAAATCCACAGTGAATATAAGCTTTTCAAAAGTCAGTCCCTTATTTTTCTTTAAAAAGTAAAAGAAGCACAAACTGCTAAGTCCAATAATCTCTTTGCCACGAACAAACACAACCTTTAGTCTCCTGTTAATCCGTGGATGTTTTTTTTTTTTCTTTTCTATAACTCACCATTCTTCAAAAAGAAATGAACAAAATAAGAACAACAATTATACTCCAGACGCACGAGCCCACTCGCAGCTACCTCCCTCCAGCACTGCCTTACCAGATCAAATTTCTCATGTCTCCTGGGAGGTTTGATTAATGTTGTTCCCTAAACTTGTGCTGCGTCCAGATTACTGGAATTAATCTGTACTTGCTAAAAAAAAAACAGTCTTAGACCTGAACAAGTGAGCTTTAATCAGGTAAATAACATCGAGACAGCTCTGTGAAGTTCTTGTTGATTTGGTTTCCACCTTTAACAGTGCTGATTGTATTGATAGGTAAGGACCTGTACTGGGATATCTTACATTTCAGTCTCTCATTTATCTGCCTGTAAGCTCCTTGTATTCACTGATACAACTTGTGCTCCTTGTGGAACTCTTTGAAGGTTAATTTTGGGCCCGCTGCATATTTATTTTGTACGCTCTGAGGCTGCCAAAATTTCACATCACATTTCAACATCAAGTGATTTAAAACTAATACAACATCAGTAGTGCCAAAAGACTGACACTTGTGGAAAAACAGACCTCCAGTCATACTGTTTCCCACCTGTAGCTGTCATGAGCTGAGAAAAGACAGCATCATTAATGAAAACATGGTGAAACAGCAAACGCTTACTAAAAGAGGCTGGACCGTATGTGCCGCTGCACCATCTGCTGTGTGTTTCTGCTCTGCCCTCTGTCACATTTGCAGCTTGGTTGGTAAATACACATGTTTTGTCAAGCCTTTCTGGCATTTCATAAGAGTGCACATGTTGCATGTCTGTTGTAGACAGGAGCACAGAGGAGCACAGAGAGACAGCCATGTTACCTGGCTCCTGCTCACTGACTCACTGACTTCAAACAGGGAGCTGAACACCAGCATCCAATGACTGACACGCATGAAGTGTCCTAAAAAACAAAAACAAGTAAGAGACACCACTACACAAATGTTCTGAGATATAAGCCATGGTACTGAAACAGTTTTCAATAGCTTCGTGTTGAAGTTTGAAATTCTGGTATCGTGACAAACCCTGTGTTCCCCTCAAGGCATGTGATCTGTCAGTTTGGGTGTTTTTTTTTCATCATTGTTGCTGTAATCAAAAAGAAAATGGCTTAACCTTTCATTGAAGTCTTGTCGGTTATCAAATTCTTTTCAAATATGTGCCATGTTTTTAACCAAAGGTCTTCTTCAGTTTGATAAAAGTTGAACCGAAGTTCTTGTGTTCAGCTCAGCTGAGATATTCCTGAAATTCTATTACAAGTTTTGGTAAATATTGATTTCTTGCTTACATCAGATTAAAGAAGTAGCTCCATGCTCCTCTTTTATCTAAGAAATACTGCAAAAATACACCAACTGTTTTGTTTCCACAAGTTGAAAAGGTTGATTTATACTTTGTGTCGTGCTGCTGTGATGCTTGTTCACCCTGCCTCAGTAAAACATGCTGTTAACCCTTTTCAGGAGGTCCAGCAGTCTGCTGCAGGAGTACTTAAAGTGACCTCCTCTTACACTTTTAAATTTTGGATCCTCTTTCACATCTGTGCAGCTCTAAATAATCTTTAATAAGAGTATATCAGTGAACTGCATGCCTCAAACCTCTACAGGGCTCCTCTAAAACTGAATGTGGCCTGTTCCTCCAACCTCATTTGTGCATTTATTCCCCTGTGTGCCCGGCTGTGGTGATGTCTCCTGGGCATCAAGTCTAAAAAGTTTTCCTTTTATGTTTCATGTCACAGACGATGTCCTTTTGTGTTTTTGTGCTTGACGGTGTCACCATGACCATTTAACTCTTTGTATTTTTATGATTTTTTTTAATTTTCTTTTCAGTAAATTTAACTCACATACTTGCTTATTAGCTTATTGTGATGTCAATTTGACACCTGTCACGTTAGAATTAGCATTCGCATGTTTAGACCTGACAGCTGACTTGACAAACTGGCTAATCACAGCTCATGCCAACTAGCAGGCAAGCCCCAGTTCATGAATATTTATGAGAACAGAAATACAGTGAGCCAAGGTGACTCAGTCTAACACTGTGGATGTAACAAATCCAGCTCATATCTCTCTCACCACCATCATGCCTATTTATGCCTACTGACTGAAATGGCTGCTCGCTGGAGGGCTTTAGTGGCTCAACCAATAATCATAATGACATATATTTGGCAGGTTCTTGGCAAGACTGTCACATTTTGTATCATCTGTTCTACTTATATAAGATGGCCCGCGGTAGGAGGGCACGGCTCATAATATAGAAGCTGAAAGGGAAGTTGGCAAGCACAGAGACACGTACTACAGCTGTACATTCATATTAAAGGCATTTAAGTGAAGTATACACACACATACACACACACACACACTCATTCATATACTGTATGTAAAAAAAAAAAAATCATCAACATACATGAAACTTGAATAAGCCACACTCTTCGTTTCTCTCACACATACGACTTTGTTTCCGCTGTCAAAGATCCAGTCAACCATGACTGAAAATGACGCTTGTCATTTCCTGTAGGCAGAGGAAGTGGACTACAACACAGCTGATGTGGCAGACTGGCAGGTTTCCCTCTTCACACATGATTCAGTGCAGGGATAATTACAAACAACGTGTTGTTTTCTGGAAAAATATAAATAAATCAGTGTCTTTACAGATACTCCCACTGCATTCAGGAGGAGGGAAAAGAGAGTGACATCTGTTACTTTTTAATCTATCCTACACTAACACATAGCAGCAAAATACAGGAGACATCTGTATCTAAAGCTGAGCTATAAGATGAGGTTTGTATTCAGATTTGTTTTTGTATTCATTCAGTTTTTAAATTCACTGTGATTAGAAATTAGTACCCACAATGCCTAAGTTTTTATGATGATGCCTTAAGTGTCCTGGCTCTTACCAAAAAACAATAAACTCCATAGATGTACATGAACAACTTTATAAAATAAAGGAGAACATTGCATCTTCAAACCCTGGCTGGTGTACCCACTGCTTTCCCAGTCACAGCTGAGGTTGGCTCCAGCCTTAAATGGGCATGGTCCAAAAGACCGGTCTGTCTTAGGCCATGTTTATACAACAACGGTATTAGGATGAAACACAAAAGTTTTGTTGCGTTTCGGCCTCTTGTTTGTATGGAAATGCTGTTTCAGCCGACCTAAAACGTAACTTTTTCTAAAACGCCCTCCAGAGTGGAATTCTTCTGAAACGCTGAAGCCTCCGTTGCTGTATAAATGACAAGCTGGCGTTTTCAGTGAAAATGTTGACGTCAAGCTCCGTTTTGCGCGTGCGTATTCCACTTTTGTTGTGGGACAAAAACAACAGTTAAATGGAGGACTTATTGTGTTGTCACTTGCGCCGCTGAATCTGCTGACTGCCTTTCAACAAAATGTTCATCTGTTGCTCCACTTCTACTCTCAGATAAGATGCATTTAATATATCCACCAGACGATCAGCCCACATCTTCTTCGGCGGCAGGCTACCAAAAGACTCTACAGTTATATCGCCACCTACAGGCCGGGTACGCATATGACAGCTTTTTTAGTCCTTCAGCATTTCCGTATAAACACAGATTTTTTTTCTCCACGTTTTTTGCGTGAAACGCTGTGAAGCATTGTTGCATAAACGGGGCCTTAGTCCATACTGAATTATCTTAAGCTCGTCTGAAAGTGAGTTTTTCTAAGTTGTGTATTGTGCACAGATAGGAGGTGAGTGGGGAATTAGGAAGTGCATTTAATTTAGCACAATATGAGTCATTTCCGAGTCTGCAAAACAATTGCATTGCGAAATTTTACTCTGTTACAGGTCCCTAGAAATGACATGATTAAAGATCCTCTAAAAAACAAGATAAATGGAGTAACTCTATTTGTGTCCTGCACATGTGGAAGTTGTTTTTTTTTTTTTTTTTTTAATCTAAAAATCCAGTCCTCTTGTCTTTTGACAGTCATCTGACAAACACAGAGAGAGTTGTTGCCATGGAAAATATAAAGAGGCTGTTTTTACATGGGCCTGTCGATCTCTTTTGACACTAACTCCATATCAGTGGTTTTAGGTATTAATAACAATAGTTCCATAATGATGAATCGGAAGGCTTCTACTTTTGTAGGTCGTAAAGAAACATCAGCAGTGAGTTTGGTTCGATTTCATAATCAGACAAAACCTCTTCACAGGATCTGGAAATGGTTAAAGCAACTGTGCATAGAGCCTCACCATGCCAAGCTTTAAAAGTCTCCATCTAGCATGGACTGGGTCAGCAAGGTTTATAGTAGATAATAAGTGAGACCTTTGAATCCTCAAGTTTCTAGACAGCAGCACGGTGGAGAAGGTCAGCATTAATCCTGTTGAACATGCTGGTTCTCATTGAAGTGAGGATGACGCGTCAGCCTGCAGGATGTTTATGTGACAACAACCTGTGACACCGGCCTACACACAACTTACCCTTGAAGCTTTAGCACTCCTGAAGTGTCACATCAGTCAGTGAAGAAGCTGGCCTCAGCTTCAGGACGATGAGCCATCAAATGAAAGAGACACTTTGTTTACAGGGAAACAAACCGAGGCTGTGAATTAAAGCTGCAGGCAGCAATGAGCTCCTTCATGTGAAGGTTAGAATGAGACAGTTTTGATGTTTCTTGACGTTTGACTTGAAACGGTTATTATTCCAAGAAACTTAAAATGCTCATCATTGTTTATGACCTCTCCTGTAAGCATCGTGTGAAGGTGATATGTATTATTTATCATGATAGAAAAGTATATGCAGTATAATCACAATGATTAAGATGATACTTCCTTATAAACACTGGGTCACAGTCATAAGCCCTGGAGCTTTTAAACTGGCTCAAGACTTTGAAGACGACTCCAACACCTCAGAAATATTAAAACAGAGAGATTATGACTGTAATTCTTAAGCCAGATTTGTAATTTAGTTCAATTTAATTTATTGTTTATTTGATGTGGACATCGCAATTACATTGGACAAACCAAATGCATTGTTTGAGTGATTTAGCACAAGTGCTAATTTGCAACACTTGTCCAAAGGAGGCTTTTAAGGTTGTAAAATAATAAAGCTAATAAATTAAAAGAGTGAAGAAAGGGAAAAAAAAATAAAGCACAGTTTAGAATAACATCTGACAATAAGAGTGAATCAATAATTTTCAAATCAAATATATACATAAAATTTAAAGCCAAAGCAACATGATCAGCCGTCAACAAGTTAAAATCATTTATGCGAACACTGTTGTTTTGATTTAAGCCATTTTTTAAGTCCTAGATGCTAGATCTTGTCTGAATCTGTACTCACATTTATAATTTGTCTTAAGTTGAAATTCTTCTGAGTCTAACCCTTCATCTCCTTTTTAATTATCTTTCCTTTTGCTTCATTTATTTCAATTAAGAGTTTTTCTTTCGCCTACCTCAATCCATTTACCACGTCAGTACTGAAAAGTCCTTTTATCATTTGCTGTTTTCAGGGAAATTTCCCTCTGTTCCATTATTCCTTGAAGTGTTGGCTCGGTGGTGCTGTGTATTTTAAATAAGGCTTGTACATCTCGATGTGTCTTTTAATTGTCACCACTAGATAAACTCAGTTGAGTCTTTCTCTGGAGGATGACAGAAGGAACTTACATAACACAAGAGAGGATGTATCCTTAAACACTGAAAGAGCTGGTCTGGGAACAGACAGCAGAACTCAATCCAACCAACAACAGCTGATTAAACAATAAATCAGTCGTTATTGACTTTCCTTCACTAGCAAGGACCACACCCACAGCAGGATTCGAAGAATATGGAACGAAGCGCCAAAACCCTCAAGATCACCTGCTGGTGTTCTCCTCATTCCCTCAACTTGCAAGTGCACCAGCTGCACCACAGAATGAGTCCCAATTGGACATATTGCTGGTGTAATGGATGAATTGGCTCCAGTTGTTTTCTTCCGAGTCATATCGCGACCCTTAAAGGACTGAGAAGTGCCTTTTTGTGGTTTCCCCTCCTGTTTCTGAACATCTGCATAATGGAGTGAATATTGGCACAGAGAACATCTCCTCCTTATTGCCTGCTGTCTCTGGCTGAGTGTAGGGCGTTGGGGGGGGGGCTCTGTTTGCACTGTGGGTTGGAAGAAACAGCATTCCTCTTTCAGTTCTGTTCCTCGTCATCTTATTAGATCGAAGAGATGCTGCCATTGCTGCTGCTGCTGAAGCACTCATCCTCCTCCTCCTCCTCCTCCTTCTCTCCTCTCCACTTTGTCCTTCCTTCGTCTCGCCTCAGTGGAGAGGTGCTCTGTTTGTTTGTCCTCTCTGGTTCCCTTGTAAGCTTTCTCAGTTTGGAATAAGTGACAGGGTGGTGGAGAGAGAAGCGGGGCACATCAGAGACGAGGAAAATTGAGGTGGATAAGAGGCTGGGATCAAAGGGCTGGAGATTTAGTCCCGTAATAAACTGTCTAAATAACCTAATTTACTTCATTCTCTGCTGGCAAAGAAAGAAACATTCATTTCTGCATTTGGAAAGTGTGTGTCATCTCTCCAATCAATTTCCCAGTTTCTACATCTTTGTTTTATCATCTGATAGTTAAATGGATTTAGAAGACACACGGCATACATTTAGCTATACTGAGTGCTTCAGTGGTCCATGTTGAAGGCAGGGAACAGTATGTTCTGTCCTGTACTCCGTGTGTTCATGAATAGTTTGTACTACAGTCATTCTCCCTGCTACGAGTATGGTAAAGTTAATTTGATCCATAATGTTTTTCCAGGTATTATTCTTTTATATACACATTTTTGTATGACGATTGCCCCTCTTTTCAAAATTGCAAGCTGAGATTCTTTCAGCTATTTAACATACAGGACAGCCAATTTTACAGAAGTATAGTGACGCCACGACGGGTGGGAGTTAATTTTTTCTGTGGTTGATGCCATGCTGATTATAATAATAATAATAATAATAATAATAATAATAATAATAATAATAATAATAATAATAAATAATTTATGCAGGTCTTTTACAGCACAAACAACAATGAAACAGAAATGTGAAGAGTATATGAAAAATAAGAAAGAAAAACAACAAAAGGCTGTAAACCACTACTGAATAAGGGGAAGGAAAATTTAAAAATTAAATAAATAAGTAATAAATAAATAACTAAATAAATAAATAAAACAAAAGATTAAGGATTTAAGATCCTGCCTGTCATGAGAGCAGGTTGGCTGATAGTAAATATAAATTGCTGGGTAAATGTATTTCCTTTGTTTGTTTTTTTTTAACTTTAGCGTATCAACTTATACCACCAGGTATAAGATTCCAAAGGGCTAAGGCTTTGTTGCCTTTTCGTTTTTAATTACAGTAGTGAGATTCACTGTGTTGTCATGTAGTCTATCACCTCCTTTGACAGCTTTGGGAAATTTGGGGTTGGAATGTTTTCTTTCATATAACTCCATGCATGGGTTGACCCTGAGACAGGAGTCAGTCAAGCCACCTTAAATGTCCTTAAGGCTGTAACTGACCATTCTGTTTGTTTGCATTTTCCCTCTTTTTTTGTTGGATCTTGAAGAACTGAAAAAGTGTAAAACTTTTATAAATTTAAACAAAATTATACAAACATAGACTGTATAAAATACAGACCTTGTCTCTGCTACGTCACCCGTCTGTTACTGATGCAGAGTGATGAAGCTGATCATTGATGGGGGCCATATTGGAAATGCTGACTCAAGAGGCGGAGTTTGAGCCTTTAGCTGTGCCTCTGATTGGATAAACTCTCGATCTTAATATCTTCTAGCTGAGTTTGAAAAAAAAAAATCATCCCCCGTACAGTGTGTGCTTATAGTGAAATTCAGACCCAAGCTGTTTTTTTAACCAGGCTGTAAATAAATATTTTAATGCCGTAAATGTCTGTCAGATTTTTCTTTGGTATTTTCTTTTGGATGGATTTTCCTGTGTGTGTGTGCGTGTTTAGAGAGAGCTGCTGACTGTTTTTATTTTTACTGGTTTTCAGTGAAATTGCAGACATAAGCTAGCACTCTGTTGCTGTCATTGAGGCAGTCAACCCACTATGTTTACACCTGTGCTGAGCTGGTAGCTCTAAAGCTTGACCGGTTCATCCACTCAAACTGTTAGAGATTCCTGCAGAACAGAGGATGCTGCATAAAATTTTATTGTATTGCTGACATTTCTGCCTCTAGCTTTAAAGAAAGAGTGCAAAATATTGTTTTTATCTGCACATTTTCTTGGAGTGAGATTTGCTGTCTGTGATGGCAAGCTTGCCATAACTACAATGCGGGCATTACAAAAGGCCATGGAGGTGGTTCACCTGTACAGTAAGAGAGTTGAGTTTGTAAAGAGAGTCTTTATCACTGCATCTACAACTCTGGCCTCCTTCTGTCTGCAGGCGCTTGTTAGGCTCTTGAACTATTGATCCTGGCACTGGAGTTAATTGATAGGATAACCAGCATGTTTCCTCTGTAGAATCCTTGTTGTCTATGCTGCAGGAATCAAATCACTGGTGTGGAGCCCTTTGTGTGTTTGTGTGTTTAAATATTTAGATTCCTGTTGCTTCTTTGGTTGTTTGACAGATTAAAAAAAAAGAACTGTAGTAGGTGTGTTTGTCAGCCCACAACGCCCAGAATAAGACATGACTGTCTTCAAACACTGTAAGTATCTTAGTTTTCTTTGTTTATTTTTATTCATTTTAATCTTTGTTTTTATTTCCTTAAATAATTAAAGATGACTCTGAACCAGTGTTTTCATGAATAAGTAAGAATGTCGCTTGAAGTTTTACGAGTGTGAATTACCTTCTCAAGTTTGTCGGTCTCACACTCATTAATTCAGTGGGTGTTTACAGCATTGCAGTGTACACACACATTATTACAGCCTGAGTGCCAATGTTTCCCTGCTAATTCAGCGTTCTTTAACACTATAATTATCACATAGCTTACCCGTGCAAATTGAGCGAGCAAGGAAAGATTGTATGTTCAAAAGAAAACACAACCTCACGGCCTCGCAGCTGAGCCCCATAATCTGCTGCCGTAATGAACAAACTGGTGGTTGTGTGAAGAGTGACCACTGTCACGATCAGATGATGTGGAGTTGAATGGATGAGGACTTAAGGCAGTGGCATCAGAGCCCTGGTGGTATCTCCGGAGTAGCCTGCTTGCTGGCTCAGTGTCTTCTGTGTATTTTTGGTTGATATGATCATGCAGCCTTTAGGCCCAATGCCAACTCAGCAGTGAGGCAGTTTGAACAAGCCTATTAACGCTCTGAGAATGACAATGCTGAGGATCGATATCATTTGTCCTTCACAGTTCAAGGACTCAAAGTGCTGGAACCACTGAATTGTGCCGTTGCTAAACTCCAGCTGTATTGATAACGAGTTAAATGCTGTGTGTATCTCCACATTCTCAAGCAGGAATAAGAAGTAGCTAATGTTAAGTGGCATTATAAGATGAGATAAATGTTCTCTTTGTTTGAGGGTGGTGTTAACCCTTTAAAACCTGACTCTCAAAATGTTTGCTGGGACTTTTTTTGCTTGTTTTGATTATATAAAGGTCAAAAAATATCCTGTGATTATGTGCTTTAGCCCATTTTTTTGGAATACATGTAACTTTTATTATCTGGGAGTTATTTTCAATGTACTACATGTTATATGAGTGTAAAACAGTTTAAAATGGTGAAAAACACAGGAACAGAATTATGCCAGGATTTAAGAGGTGAAGTAAAGGGAAAAACACTGCAGTTTAACATAAAAATAAACTTTACAGGATAAACTTGGACAATATAAGACATACATACATTAAATAAAAGAAAAGTCTCTGACAGCATCACCAGAACCCACAGCAACTCCACTGCCTCTCCCTCTCCAAGCACACAAGTCACTTAAGGATGGCTGCTCCTCATCACAAGACAAAATGAAAATAGAGGAGAAAGATATTCAGCTGCTCACACATACTGTATAGTAAAAACAAGGTGTGACACTGTTCTAAAAAAAGTCACCACACAATGCAAGCATCAGTCTACACATACAATTATGTATAAGAAGTAAAAAATAGAGAGAGAGCTTTGTTCATCCTGAAATTAAACACATCTAACTTCACCTTTTTTCATATGAAGTTACTCCTTCAGATATTCCTTCCGTCTCAAAATCATGCGGAAAGCTCAGTGGAGGTTTTATTACCTAAGAGGATCTTCATTTTTACATTTTGGGACAAAACCAGCTCTGTTTTTCTGTGCATTCCTTTCATCCATCTGCTGTGCACTCTGTGTTTTCACGGGGTTCCTTAAATGCCGGAGTGAAATTATCATAATTTAACCGCTTAGAGAGCAACATTTCAGCTTTCACAGACCGTTTGAATTTTTCAGACTGTGCAAACTGTTTAGGAGTAACGGTCCTTCAAACTATTTGCACAAATGTGTCGTCACCGACACATCTGGAAATAGCTGGTCAGCTATGGGGACATTGAAATTAATGTTTTTTGTTTGTTTTTTTTGGCCTGATTGGGTTTCAAAAGGAAAGCCTTTGGTGGAAAGAATTCAGGTGATGTCGAGTAAATCAGACTGAAAAAGTAACAAAATACTGCCACCTCCAGATGCAGCTAGTTCTTTTGGAAGACCACATGTGGACCAGCTTGTAAGTTATTGTGTTAAGTTATTGTTTTCTAAAGCAAAAAGTAAAGTAAAAGTAAATCTCATAGGATCTATGCTCTGTAACAGTTGAACCATTGTGGGTTTATTTTGTGGGAGATTACTTGCAAAGTAAATAAATGAATTTTTATTATTTTTTATTTATTTACTCAAAACTAAAGACGCTCGGTGTGGTTGTTGGGATGAGCCCTGCCTCACCATACAAGTTCATGGAAAGTCATGTTACTCTGTCCTGAGTTCAACTTAATGAGTTGTGCGAATTGTGCAAAAAGTCAAGCTGCAAGAGAATATTTTGTTTTGTTTGGAAGCAAGGAAATCTTTCTGCAGAAGGAAGGGAGAAACTTTGACCAAGAGTCAAGTTCTGATGGTTCGAGCATATTCAGAACTACAGCTTTTGTAGGACATGGAGTCCTTAAATGAGCTAATAGAGCTGACATTCCTTCTCCCGTCCTTCATGGAGTTATTTAGCAAATAATATCTGCCATTAGTTTCAGTTTATCTAAGATTAAAATAGACACAGACAGAAAGGGGACCAGAATACCTAATGGATGCATCATGGTCACATCAATTAGCTAAGCTATTAGCAACACTCTTTGTACTCTCTCTTATCTGTCCCCAGTGCTTTACCTCCACAGGAACTCTCATAAGACTTTCCTCTTGACGTTTCAAACCCAATAAAAGTGATACATAATAACCTGTGAGTGGATATCAAGTCCTATTTAGTGTTGTACAGAAAAACTGATGTTTCATGGAAAGAGTCTGAAAGGAAGTCCTCAAGTTTTTTATCATTCCTCAAAAACGAAAACTAAAGATATACTGTAAAAGCTTTTGTTGGATAATAAAGCCACAGCTGTGTTTCTAGTGTATTGTTTGCATTTCCACAAACAGAAGTTTGGAAAGGTACCAAAATAACTCATCTGTATTACCCTTTTTCAGTAGCCTTCTGTTGGGGTTCAAGTGTTGCTGTTTGGCCCGAAACAAATCGCTAAAAACAATGCAGTCCATTGATTGAGCGATTTCAGGGAAATATTCTTGTTAAGAAAACAGGTGCATAGCACACAAGCACAGATTGAGCAGGGAGAGGAGATGAATGGAAAGGACAGGGACATTGTACACAACAAAATATGTACTGTCAACATACCTTACCTTCTTTGAAGTAACCAAAACTGTAAGTAAAGTAAAAAAAAAATAAATAAATAAAATGCTTAAACAGGGGCGCTAGTTTGGTTAAGTTGCCTGTCCTGTTCAGAAGGCCACAGTCCTCATGCCGGCCGCCAGGGTTGGATTACAATGTAAAGCCTGGAAACCAATTATACTAAACTAAGAACAAAAAGTCAAAATAAAATAAAATAAAATTAGAGGTCATTTCAAAATATTTTCCTAAAGTAATAATAATTAAATCCTGGAAGAGGCACAATGCAGACCGTATCCCAATGGATAAACAAAGATTGAAACAGTTATTACTTCCTTTTCAACGCCTTTCTATCCCAATCCTCACCATCCCTGACCTGTGCCGCCTCTGTTCCAAAGATAGATGTCGTGTAAAAGGAGAAAGCTAGCTCTAAGTCAGGTGAGCTGTGTGCTGTGTGGTTCTCAGTTCATCTCTGGAGATCTCTGGTAATACTGGGGTGTAAATGGAAGAGGGAGTGACCCACCTTCCCCAAAGTGTAGAAGCTGAATATTTGTCCTTCAAGAATCACAGCCAAGGTTGAGGCTAGTTTATATGACAAAAAGTAATATTAGGTTTCAGATTACTGTATCAATTAACAGTTTATCTTGATGGTTATGCTGATTGTTTAGAGTATCCACATAATGAGTTTTTATATATTTATTTTTTTAACTAAGGATAATTAAGCTGTGTGGTACACATTTGTAGCATAAAATGTCATGATTTTATCACCCCATCATGTACAAAAATACTTTTAGAAGCTCATACAAGATTATCCTGTCCCTTCCTTCTCAGTCACTCTTTTTGCAGGGGTTAGAAATAGAAACGGATCGTCCACAATAAATAAATAAAAAAACAAACAAACAAATAAATAAAATAAGAAATGTTCAGAATTAGTTACCTCTTATTTATTTGTTGATGATGAAGGTTATGTTTTTCATGTTAAATGGACATGACACTACCTGAGTTTCCATTACACCTAGAATTGCACAGAACCTAAATATCACAATAAAAAATGTTAATGGTCACACCAAAATTTTGGAAAAGCTCTCAAATTTAGATTTAAAGTATTTATGCTATCGTTTAGTGTTTTTTCCAGAAGTTTCAATATTGAGGTTTATCACAAAACTGCAAAAGAAACACTGCAGACATGTCACCGGATGTAGATAACAGACACACCTCCCTCACGTCCTCAGCCACAATTCTCTCCCAGAAGTCTCTGTTACGTGTCCACTGCCACACATATGGACTCTTTGTTCAGTGTGTTCATGTGCAGATGGATGTTGGTGTTTCTGACATCGCAGCGCACAGCAGGAGGGAGGGGTGGAGGTGTGTGTGAGTGAGAGAGCAGGCAAGCTGGAGATGATGATTTTAACTCAGTCTTTCGTTCAAGCCTGTTTTGATTTGGCGTGGTCACAGCCGAGAGTGAATAAAAATAGTGTTCCCGAATCGGCAATTGTTGTCATCAATGCAGCGTCCGGAAGGACGTTACAATATTTTAACACCCTCAGCTCGCTTCTTCCGCATCCTACAAACTGAATCTAGCGGGACGATTACAATTCTACTTGTAATGGAAACACCGGGAAGGTGCAATTGTACTTTATCATGACTCTGGAAAAATCGCTTTTATTTTGCAGAAAAGTGTAATGGAAACACAGCTAGTGACAGGTAGGAGCTGATGCAACACCACTGGGTCCTAAAACTTATAAAGTCTGGGAACATTTCTCACTTGTGACAAAGAAAAGTGCTGCCTGCGAAATTTGTAGAACAAACCTTTGTTATGATGAAAGCAGGTCAATATGTCTCTCTTTGAAACATCAACGCAAAAGTCCAAAATTAGTCATCAGTCTGCGGGATTTTTCATTTTGTGTCTTTTTGCACCACTGAACTGTGCTGAAATGTATATCGTAATGGCTGTACTAGTATTTATTCTGGAGTTATTTTTAAAGCCGAGGCAAAACGTGATCTGAGTTTTAAAGGTCAGTGTTAAATTTAAAAGCTGGTTGCTAATTAGAGACATTAAATGATTCTGCAAGTCATTATCAAACAAGTGGGTTTACTCTTTAAATGTTGGATGACCAGTTAGTTACTTAGGTAGTAGTTTCAGCTCTAAACCGCAAGGGACACATCTGTAGTGATTCTTTTCTGAAATACCGACACAATTTAGTGACATGGACTGACCAAAATGGCTCTAAAACAAAGAGCCCCTTAAGTGTTAACGGGAAGAATAAGGAATATAGTTTGCAGAGGGATTCGACAGCCAAGGCACTTAATAAAGATGGACTGGGAGCAGCAGGGAGGACAGTTTCATCCAGCCTAAGAGCTAACTAGTGATGCTGCAGGAGACTGACTGAGCAGGTCTTGATTTTCTTTAGCTCAGCAGCTTGGAGGTGCTACACCAGCTGTAACCTGCAGCTTGATGCTGCAAGCTGAATGCAACACAAGGAGACAAACTGTAGCTTTAGGGATGTGATTATTGAGATGCATTATGCCAACAGGTTTAAATGTCTTTTTTAACCTCCTGCACAATTTGTGTTCTCTTGAAACAAGCCTTCCTTGAAAACAACAAAAGATAGCTCACAGGATGCTCCTGACCACATGGTGCTCCTTTTAATCAATATCTTTCTCCTCTGCCTCCCATTTGTTCAAGCTTCCCACTCTCATAACAGTTTCTGCCTACTGTAGTTTTTTTTTTAGGAAAATCATTTGCGATAGTAGAGAAGCCTTTAACTCAACTTGACTGTTTTACTGCTGTGTAACCATGCTACATAAGAAAAGGCTGTAAAGAGACAGATGGGAGAGGAGGATGTCAGTAATGAGAGAGAGAGATGAGAGAGAGAGATGAGCATCCTTTTCACTTACTGCAGAGATGAGCAGCAGAACAAGGGGAAGAACAGCCTCTAATGATCTCCAGATTAGGTTGCAAGATGTAACACAGGGGGTGATGGAACACATTTGTCGATGTAAGGTGTCTCACTAATTGCTTTTACACTGATCAGCCAAAACATTATGACCACAGACTGACAGGTGAAGAGAATAACGCTGATTATCTCGATACACCTTTCCCCTGTCAGTGGATTGGATATGTGAAGCAGCATGCCCAGCTTCATGGTCAGGCATATCCAGGTATATTCATGCAGGTGTGCTGTGCTGCAATCAAAACTCGAAAGCACTCCTCATTCTCTTCTTGAGCATAAGCTGCAAAGCTCATGGTGGCCCCTCCCACTCAAGTTCTGACTTGATCCAGGATGCACTAACCTGATCCTGGTATTGGCTATAGATCTGTTACAGACTCAAAAAACTAGGTCGGATAGAAAGATAGGTTTAAGATAGATTGGGTCTCTTTTCAGAAAACTTTTTGACAGCATCATTTACAGCAGCCCCACCATGACCAGCTCTATCATTTGAATTCTGCTTGCACATTCAAAGCTGTTTATGCGGTGTAGATTAAATGGCTAAGGATTTTTTTATTGCTGCATTAGATCCTGTCTCCAAAGCTGGCTTGTTCCTGCCCTCTCTCATTTTGACATTTTAGTTTTGAAGAGACATCCTTGACACTAACAGATCTCAAAGTATGTTGCTTGAAAATGATCTAAATTGGCATTGTGACATATATTTAAGTGGCCAAACCCCAGAAAAATACTTATTGTTCTTTTTCTGAAAATAAGTTGAATTTAAACCACAAACTTTGCAAAAACCATTAGACTAAAGTGGATTTTTTTTTTTCTAATATTAAATTAATTTCTTTCTAATTTCTCTATTCTTCTCCAAAAGTGAAGTATCTTATTTTCACTCTGGTACAGATTTATTTTTTGGTGGGTTTTTTCCTAATTCCAGCAAAAAACAGCCACTCTGATTTGAGCTGTTTATAATCCCTCTACATCCCTTTATAGAAAATAGAATGAAAATCTCCCACTAAAGTGTATTTCCACATTGGGCCCAAGGCGCTTTGTGTGTGTGTGTGTGTGTGTGTGTGTGTGTGTGTGTGTGTGTGTGTGTGTGTGTGTGTGTGTTTAATTTTTTGAGGAAAAATGGATGGACTTAAAACACTGATTAAGAGCAGCTTAGTTTCTTGAATCTGGTTTGGGTTTGCTTGTAGTGCATTTTGGCCTTGAGCCATGAGCAGCACCCAGCACAGGCGGCCTCCTGTGATTGTGTTTCCTAACCTGGCTCCTCTGTATTCAGCCACATATTTCTAAAACCAAATTATCTGTGTGTGTGTGTGTGTGTCTTTTTGCTGGGGTGGAGGGTGTGCTGCTTTTAAACATGTAAAGCACTATGTGCTACATTTTATATGTAGGAAAAGTGCTTTGTGAATAAAGTTTGATTGATTGATTAATTGATCTGTACAGCTGTATTGATATCCAGTTATTAGAAAGTTGATTTGAGTTTCTGTGTGTGTGTGTGTGGGCAGTAACTGATCTTCTTCACACTTTTACTAGAATGATTATGAATTAATTTATCAGACAAATGGAATAATTTATGATTGAATTTGTTTCTGTATGACTATTGTCCCTCCTTCAGTTATTTTTACAAACATTCTCTGAGCAGAGTCTGCCTGCATGTAAACTTGCCCTTTCATATCATAAATTTAGTATGTCTCATCTTGGAGCCGTTAAGAGAACCCATATGTCTGAGCATCGTGGCAGAATGGAATTAACAAAACAAACAGAAATAAGTGATTCATCGCTCGAGTGCTCCTCCCACTTCCTCTCTCTCCCTCCCACCCACCCACATTGCTTTCTGACTCCAGCTCTCATACTCGCTCCCCACTGGTGCTGTGTTTCCCCACAAGCCAGATAGAGCCATCCCTGCCATGTCGCCTTCCTGTTTCTATGGTGATGAGAGGGATGTGTCGCCAGCGAGTCTCTCACTTTGGCGCTCCTTGCTTGCCCCAGTGACTTTCAACCATGTCCACTATCTTGTACATGACAGGCAGATCCAGCAGGCCCCTGTGTGCTCCTCCCACACAAAACCCACTTGTAAACATTTCATTCTAACACATGATGCAAATTATACTATTATATATTGTTTTACACACAATCAGGCTCAATTGCTCCAGTGCTGGTAGAATGGAATATATTGTAATGTAGAGGAAAACTGAAGTGGTAAAGTGAGGAACTTGTAATCCTGAAGATCATTCATTCACAAAAGTTTTGAACACAAACACAGAAAACAATTAAATATGATGACCAATGAACCCTAGAAGAGGAGGAACAAAAAAAAAAAAAAAAAAAATATGTATATATATATATATATATATATATATATATATATATATATATATATATATATATATATATATATATATATATATATATATATACAGTCTGATTTTAAGGAAGTTATCATACTACAGGTTATGCTGCTAGCTTTTTCACAAATTTAAACATTTGCAATGTTAGTTGTCATTTTTTCCCCCAACTGCAAATATTTCATTTTATTTTGGAGTGGTTTGAATGAAGTTGTGAGATTTTTTAGTTTAGTTCCTCTGTTTATCTACTGCCTCCTTGCTCTCTCTCTCTCTTTGTCTGTCTGTCTGTCTCTCTCCCTCCCTAGCTTTTTTTTTTTATTTTGTTGGCAGAACTAACACAAACTGTTTTCCCTCATATTCCAGTTTTGTTTTCTGCTATCAATCTGAATTGGAGTGACAGCAAGATTGAAAAGTGTTGGATGGTACACCATAGCATGTGCCACTGTGTATGCCTGTAGTCCAGCAGCATGTGCTGTGTCTGTTGGTATGCTAGTGGAGAGTTAGGAGGATGTGTCCATCTTTAGACTGATGGGCCAGTAAACCACCTGAAAGTTGATCATCTTTCTCTATAAATTTATGTTTCTCTTAACTTTTTTTGGTACCTACATGATAGTACTTATTTCAGCTAACTTGGTTTTTGTTAACTGAGCTTAAACGTATTAAATTTTGCCTTTCATGTAACAACTTCTTTGATTTTGGGTCAGTTATTACATTTTGGGTCATAAACAGTAGCACCAAGAACACATCTAGCTGTTGGCACATACTGCTGGCACCATTGTGGCAAAACATTAACTAGGGTTGTTTTAGTCCAGCTAATTTTGATGTTAAAGTAATCTTATGTTTTACATGCTCTACTGTGTGAGGCCCCCTGAACTTGTGTCTATGCAGTATAGCGTGCTTAAATCCAAGCCTGCCCCGAACGCAAGACTACAAACATAAATATTAGATACTAACACGACTATCTTGTTTTTTACCCTGTCATTAAAATATTTACTTTGCCACAAACCACATTACAACATCAACTGACTTGAAACATCTGAAACTGGAGAGTAAAGGAATCAATCCAGTGCACTGAGAGGCTCAGCAGAAACACGGGACAAACGTCTGTTGTCAAACTAATCACGTCATGTTTAAATCACCTCGCATGTTGTCATGAACTGTGCTGTACGGCTCCAGTGAAGCAGGAAACCAAGTGTCTGAATGGCAGGACCTACCGTGGTTAACAGAGATGGCGTAAACTAATGTCCCGCCTTCCTCTCAGAGCTTTTTAGTAGCCCTCTCTCTCCGTGGATATTTGTCCGTTCTTTTAAAGCTCAGGAACAGCGGTGCAGCGTTTTCTCTGTCAGTGAACTACACTGCATGTTGTTTTTGGATGTTTTGGTCACACTGAACACCTTGTGAAAAGATTGTGGTGCATAAATGTATTCACGTGTCTGTTGGACTGTTACCACGTTCTAGTGATTTCCACACTGCTTACATTTAAGCCACAGAGTTGCTAATGCTAAGCTAACAGACTGTCTGGTGTTTGTTTTTGTCATTTTAAACTGTCCCTGGAGAGTTACCGTAGGGTGCTGTAAAGCAGATGCTGTTGCTGTAATGTGTCTGGTTGTGCAAATCAGTGTACCATACCTTATTTTATTATTTTCTCATCAAGTTTAGGAGGTTGGGCAAACTCAGAGCGCTTGGTTATACTCACACATTGGCATTCTGGAGCACTTTTTGTTCAGTGACAGCTAACATTTATGTTTGGATGAGAAGATCAACGATCAATTTAAAAAATGCTAAAATCAGCCCTGATCCAGATGCTTGTGATTTGGATTAAGACATCCCTACCACCGATCACAACGTATGATGCTAAACTTTGGTCACACCAAGTGGCTCATGCCCTGACTTATATTCAACCGATTTTCAGTCCAGGTGCTGTTGCTGAACAGTGGTCGTGAACAAAGACAGAAAAAGATGACTTGTGCATTGCAGGGCTTTTAATTCCTGAAAGTTTAACTCACTGTGGGAGAGAAGAGTGAACTCCTTCTTTATCATACTAAACACAGCGGGATAAATGTAAAATAAGAATAAATGTTTCCCCAATAATGAAAAAACTGAATCATGTTGTTCAAAAACATTTTACCATAGAGACGCTTGTGTGATGGTGGAATACACGAATGTAATCCTTAAAGGGAACAAGATGGCACAGAATTCCTTTAAAGGTCTAGATTAATAACAATACTAATGGGAAGTCACACAATGTCACTAAAGAGTGAATACAGTACACACAATTGTATTGACATCAGAAGTTCATCAACAGGACATAGGATCAGCTATAAATCAGGATATACATCAGGATAAGATTAAAACCCAGTCAGCTTCTCATCTGCTTGTAACAGGAACTGCAAGTGTTTGCTTCTATCATTAGGACTGAACATTGTTTATGGAACAGACAGTAAAACAAGTGCATGTTTAATAATGACACACAGGTTGGCAACCACTAAAAATAGTTTAGTTTTGTTGGATTAATGTTTCACACCATCACAGGATTTATGCAGACAGCAGTTTGTAACAGCCTTTTAATGACTGAATTTAATCTGAAGTTAAAAAACTTGCATGCATTAATTTAAGCATCTCCTGATGATTCATCATAACATCACCATCATCATCAAGTTCATACTGTTCCATTTGTTTTTAACTGCATTAAAAAAGCACATTTCTAAAAAAAAATCTGTGATATCCCCTCCAAAAGACTTTCCATCCACCCTCTCTCCAACCTCTGATCTGTCTTGGAGCTGCCTGATCTTCCCTGCTTCAGATCAGATAATTTCCTTCATTGGTTCAGTCGCTCATCCTGGTTTCCATTTGTTGCTTTCTTGCTTTGTGTTTGGACATGTGGACTTCTTCACCTCAGCCCAGATCTGCCTACCTTCCAGCCTCTCACCAGTTTCTGTTCGGGCTGCCTGCCAACCTGCCTGTTAGCTTTTCTTTGCACAATAAATCACTGAGTTGCACTGTTCTCCCTAATTGAAAAATAGATCTATATATGTGTATGACATTTCGGCCAGCGAGGGGATCACATGCAGTGTCTGGACTCTCAAATAATCATTGACATTTAGTGTAAAGATTTTTTTTAAAATGTTATCTGTAGTTGACTTTTTATTTATCAACTTTTTTCTTTTTTGTTGGTCCAGATTGTGTGAGCACAGGGCCACAGGAAATGCACTTTGAGTGGGCTTCCCTCTCTAAGCTTGCTTTAAACATGATGACTTGTTGGTTAAAGATGTGCACTAAGATAGCTTTATAGTGTTTTTACACTGAAGTATGGCTCGATTTGTCTCCTGATTGAACTGAAATTCTTCAAATGTTTCCAGTGTTTCTGTGGGAGCTGTGGTTAGTTTGAGATCCTGTAGTTCCCCTCTCTCTTGCTCTCTCGGTCAATTACAAAGATGTCATCCTCTGTAGAATCTAATGACCAAATTGGCTTCTCTTTAGCTGGAGGTACGAGCCAGCCACACACCTGCTCTCCCTGCTAGACAGGAAGCTGTGAAATGACTTTGGAGCATGCTAAGCTGTCACTAGGCCAGCTGGTACTGAACCCCAGGCAGCTGTGAGCGAGCATGATTGGCAGCAGGACGTGTACATGTTAACATACCACTGTGAAAGCCTGCAAAGACACACATGCACAAAGCCTCCAACAGAGCTTGAGGAAGCAACACACCATGATAAATTGCAGTGGCTCACACATGCTCACACTGACACAGTGAGCACACACACAGATCCACCTCCCACTCCTTGTATCTTCTGAAGAACAGATGTGTTTGCAGATGAGATATAAATGTTAGATATTAGATCTTTGAAGGCACCAAACGGTGTATAAACCCCAGAGTGCTGAACTACTTTGAGGCTTTATCTGGAAAAGGGAAGTAAAAGTACCTTTAATATTTTCACATCAAACCTTCTAAATGTTTGTTTATAAAAATATATGTATTGGATTCATGTATTTGTTCATTTGAAGCTGGAGTAGGGAAGTCTGGAGAAATGTAAAGACCACTAAATTGAGTCTAGTGACGGCCCTGTGTGACTCCTGGCTCTGCTTTCCGTAAGCTTACGAACACAAGCAGGGGATCTTGTTTGTTGGAGGTTGGTGGTTTTTTAGAACTGCACTCTTCTTCCTGTAACACTTGTGATTCATTTAGAGGAAAACACTTAATCCGCTTTATCACACTGTGCTGTAAAATCACAACACGCAGTGACCATGAAGTCGTTGAGTGCCTTTCCCGCAAAAATCCTTTTCGATGCCACGTTTGCACATTCCTGATTGGTCCACAGCTTCACGGAAAGATGAGACGTTTGGTGAAAAGGATAACATAGAGATGGGACAACAAAGAAAAGTGGCTGGTAAACAAAAGGGAAGAGGTGAATACTGATAACATTGTGCTACATCAACACGGCAAATACTGAGAACTCCTTGCAAGTAATATAACGACGTTCATTATCCCAAATCAATATTTGTGGTTTAATTTAAAGGTTAGATTTGTAAGAGTGTTGGCAGACAAAGTGATGTCTGTATTTCGTTTTGCTGCAGAGATCTTCCTGTACTTATTTCATGTTGTCTTTGCTTTTTGAATTTAGGGACTGGCGTTGCAGCAAACCCAGTGAGACTAACCTAAACTCTGTGGCACAGTGCCAGCTGGTGAACGGGTCCAGCTGATGTAGTCATTTCTTTCTCTGGACTCTGTGTCACACTTCAGTTTCTTTCTTGGTTTGAAGCTTGTTTATTCCCTGAAACTGCTTTTTGCTCTGATTCATTTTGTGGCAGTTTTAGACATACATATTGCCTCAGCTGCACCAGCAAACATGATTCAGCAGCAAGCAACTTTATTACTAAGTGCAAGCGCATTAACGCTCTGGTGTCAGCCCATTAAAGTCTATGTTGATGTACGATGATGTCCATCACTGTATCTCTAATGTCATAAAATCTGAATAGATGTTTTCCCTCACCATCAGCTAACAAAGCTTCACCATCAAGCAAATGGATTGATTGGTAAGTGGGGCTGCCTCTCAGCTAGTTGTGCAGGTCTGTACACTAACCTCTCCCAACTCATAGTCAACTTTCAGGTAGCCAATCAGTGTGGTGCTGTCTTCTCAAAGCACCCCACCCACTTAGAAACTGCATGATTTCATAAACCTTTCTGCAACTAAATTCACATACTTGTTAAAAATTCATCTGTATGTTATACACAGCTGAGAACAGGACCTTTGTGTTTCATGTTTGTTCAGCATTTATCTTCATGGCTAACCTTCAATTTGGACGATTTCTGTAATAGCCTCTAGTTTTTGTGTAAGTAGCTTCCTTCATCCGACATTCTGGGTGTGTTGTCTCTATTGATGCTCCTTTTCACTCCTATATGATGAAGTGTTTGTATTCGTATCATGCTGGCATTTCAAAAGCCACATAAGGTGATCAAAATTTGATCAACTCTGTGTCAGTGCCCCCCCACTCCCCCCACCCCCTCCATTCTTGTAGATGTTATCCTCAACTGTGTGTGCAATATGTTAGTGTAGCTGCTCTGCATTAGCAGCTCTGTGTCAAGGCTTTCCGCTTTCTCTTCAGCTCCAGTTCACCAACATAATAGCCAGATATCAAGAGTGTAAGAGGGGAGAGTGAGGGAAGGAGGCGAGTTAAAGGATGCAGTCGTTTACGAGTTGTTTTGTGCATGTGTGGATAATGTTCTTATGCGCTCGTGCTTATGTCTGCATGTCGCCTTGTGTGATGCCTCCCTCACTGTTTTTATGACACAAAGTGCCCGCAGCTATCAGAAGATGGATGATTTATTGCTACAGTGCTGCTACTGGGGTGTAAATAATAGAGGAGTATTGCACATAATTAATCATGAAGGGACTCGAGTCAGATTGTACAGCAAACATTATGACACAGAGCAGTTACTGAATGTGTGTATGTGAGTGCATGTGTGTGCGTGTGTGTGTGTGTCTGCACACGTCTAAGTGATTGTGTGTGGCTCCTAGCTGTCCTCTGGCTTGGTACCACCTGTCTGCACCTGTGGGTTGATCGTAGGGGGCATATAGATACATGTTTGTAGGATGATCCAAAAGAGAATTTGAGCATTTTTTCACTTCATTTATCACATCCTCAACATGTTTCAGTCATTTGAATTATTGTAATTCTCTGGGCATTTATCTTCTGATTACAAAAAGTCTACCATCAATTGATTCTGGCTCTGATTTGATTCAGCAGCTCAAATTTGTTTAGTACTAACACTACTTCTACTTCTACTCCTCTTCTTCCCTTTTGGTGCGTAAGCCTTCAGTGAGACTCCTCTGTTGCACTCTGCTGTCCTTGGCAGCTTTCCCATCTTCTTAAGCACTGGCCCCTCAGGTTTGGGAGGAGGCTTGGCATGCCGGTCTATGTTAAATCTTGACTTTTTCCATGGACTTGATTGGATTTGATTTTTTTTCAACAAACAGATTGATTGTTGCACCCCTCGAGCCTTCACACTAATTTTATGCAGGGTGACAAATCCAAGCTGTTTTTTGTCCTCCTGCAGATTAATTAGCGTTAATTTAGTGGTTTATTGGGTTTGTGTTGCATTCAGGAATGACATTTTGCCAGCTCAGACACTGTAAAAATCAGATAGACCTAGAAAAAATAAATTTGATCAAATATACTCATTTCGTATTCAGTAATTCCCTCCACATGATGTCAGTGCAAGATGTACCAATGTTGTGATGTATTTTTTTTTAAATTGTTTTTTTGTGACGTGTACATAGACTTTCTAATACACGAATAGTCTCCTTAACGTCACCTGTCTGTTTCTGAAACAGAGCTTTGAAGCAAAGCGTCGACAGTAGCCATATTGGACATGAGGAGGGCTTTGAGCCTCCTCACTAACAGCTATAGGGTGCCCGCCTGTCAATCAGCTGAGCTGTGCCTCTGATTGGGTCAACTCATCATCTTAACTCCTTGATGATGGTTGCTGTGAATATGCAACAAACCTGATTTGAGATGACCTTTGTATTCCACTAATGCCTATCAGTTCATATTCTACACATTCCAAGGATCGTACTGAATGCTCTGTCGCAATATACTAGTCAGATGGTGAACTTGTGTTATATAATCAAATTTACAATATTCACTCAATTCAGTATCAGTAAGAATGCAAAAACACACAAAACACATATGTTTTTTTTATATTTATATATAAAAAATTGTAAATTAATTAAAGCAGTAAGCAGTTAATATCTTGGCCATTAGCAGTAAATACCTTTGGCCTTGGTGTGTCTGTGTTTTTTCCAGATCCAGCCTCCAGCGGACACTTGACAAACTGCAGATTTTAGCACTTCCGCATTGCCTCATATTTTATAACTGGAGTAAGATATAAGGTTCTCAAAAAGAAAGAAAAAACAGTGAGCATTTCTGTGTTGCTGGAATAATTCCTTTAACCAGGAAAGCTCTCATGGCTTTTAGCCTTGTTAGCTGCTGGAGTAGATTTTTATTTACTCAGCTGACATGGACGTGGTTTCTGTTGCAGGCTGATGGATTTCACTCTTTCAGGAAACTTAAATCCTTTCCTTGCTCTAGCTTTTAGGTGTGTGCTCTTGTAATTATGTTTGTTTTAGAAGAGAAAAAATAAGGATCACCATAAACAATGTCAGCGAAACATGAATGAATGAATCCCTTATTTATTGTACATTTAAATTGTTACACACTATATTTCTGACAAGAAGCAAATATATAAAATATTACCAAACAACTCAGATTTTAATCAAACCATGCAATTATTATTAGTTTAGCTTATTATTTATTTTATTCCAGCTGTTTATTTCTGACATTAAAGTCCCAGGTAGTTGAAGAGTATGAGTTTGGATTTTTTTTGTCACTCAGCGATTATGTCAATACAGGAAGCCTGCATTTACATTATATATACACATTTTGATATTTCTTACACCTTTAATAACAAAATCATGTGTTAAACACTTCCATATGCTTCAGTATCACACATGCGAGTTCAGTTCTCTGTTTTTAAGATTTTGCGTGTTAAAACTATTTAAGATGATTGTCCAAGCGTTGTTTAATTTTTTCTCTTGAAAGGCTGTCACTACTATTTGTAGCATTAATTTACAGCAGAGGCGTTGAGAGTCATTTTTTGCTGTGTTACTCCCTCCACTGCCTCCTTCACTGACCCAAGTTCCCGTGATGAGGGCTTCATTATGTAACAGACACCGTGTTGATTTATCATCTGGCTCTTAATGAGTTGAAGGCTGTTTACTGTGTGGTTAATAGCTCTCAGTAATGGTCTTGGATAGACAAGGTGATTTATGGATAATGGTGTTTAGAACACAACTGGCTACCCAGGTTTATTTCAACATTGATTAGCGATTGCCTGCTTCCATAACTTCATGTTTTCTCCCTCCGTCTCTGTTTGTGTTACAAGATGGAGAAGGTGCCACATAAATACCAAAACAGAGGGAAATGTCACGGATCATTATGCTCACACTGTTTGCATCATTCTCTTGTACCAGAAATGTCTTTTTCATGCATTTATGCAAACTGTTTTGATAACATTTTTAAATCCTTTAAACAAAAATACATTGTTTTATTTTATTTACAATAGAATAAGAAATAGATAAAGAGAAGTATTGTTGGCAGAAGGTGTTGCATTGTCAGATTTGCAAAGTAGAAATTTCCAACTGAGTCTCCTGTTGATCATGTCAACAGTGCAAAATCTTTTTTTTTGTGCACTAAATATTTATTTATGAATTTATTTCCTGTTATTGGTTGGATACAAAATCAGTAGTCCATGGAAATTAGATTAGACATGTTTAGAACAGAGACATTATGTGTTACACTGCTCTATGACTGCTTCTTAAAACAAAATCCTAAGTTTCAGGATGAGCTGCATTTGAAGAAATAAAATGATTTTTTCACTCAGTTTAAGTTGGGGATGTAAAAGTTTTCTCTTTTTTTTCTGCAGAAGGAGACTTAGTTTGATTTTGTGTGAACAGATGATGAATGATGACGAGTCAAATTGCCTGCTGTGACAAAAATATTTCTAAAGGTTTAACGGATGAACAGAAGTTTGAGAAGCTCTGTTATCCAGCAGACATTTGTTTGTTGTTTATGAGTCACTGTATTATTTACAGTATTTCTAACTTGCACAGTATTAAAAGTTGATTTACTTGCAGACACACTAGTTTAGTGAGAAATCCCCTCAATATGTGTAAGTGATGACCCTGTATTGAATGAATACAGAGAATTACCAAAGCCATATTTTAACTGATGAAGGTCAGAGTATTAATAGCACAGAAAGTAATCTCCTGCTAATCAGGGGCCTTGAAGAAGTAGCCTTTAGAGATGTTCAGAGGTTTTAAACCATGTGAACCACAGTTTTGTGTAATTCTATGTAAGAAATTGCTCATACTTTGAGAAAGTCGATATTTATGTCGGTTTCTACACTGATGAACTTTGTCAGCTGTGTGACAGACAACTTTAAATATTCAGACTGGATTCCAGTCTGTCTTGGGGAAATCTCATTTTTTCAAAGCCTTCCTCTTTTTAATTTGTGCATCTCACTTTTCTATGTCATTGTTATCTATAATTCATTAGGAGGTTCTGAAAATCTGGTTCTGACAGTCTGAGAGTGATCCAAATTCAGCGAGTGGTGGCAGCACACTGAGGAGCTTTTCTTCCAAGACAGACAGATCTCCCAGCTGATTAGATTTCTGTGAAGGACAGCCAGCCTGTCTGGTTTCATGTCAGCAGGCAAAGAGTCTTTTTTTTTTGTACTACCGCTAACACTATAAATGTCTGAAAAAGGCTGTCACAGAGGGCTGGAGCCTGTCCTGGCTGTCACTGGGTGAGATGTGTAGCACACCCTGGATTGGTTAGCAGTCTTTGCCAGGCCTGACACGAGAAGACAGACAACCTTTCAGACACAGTCACACCTGAGAGTGACCCATCAACATGACGAGTGTGGTTTAGTATTCAGAGATAACACATGCTCCATACAGAAAAGAACATGCAATTCCAAGGAATTGAACCAGGAGTCTATTTGCTGTGAATTAACAGTGCTACTATCCACTGCAACGATATGAATTCAAACATTTATGAGAACCAATTTCACCTTTTTAATTTCCTGATTGAGATCCAGATTTACTGCTGAATGTATCGTATTTGATACATGAGTTTTAAAGACCCCTATCTCTCTCTCACTCTCTTTTTTGTCTCCTTGCACTCATGTGTCCTTTATCTTAACAACATGATAAATATTTTTCTTGAAAACCTGTTAAATTAAGAAGAAAAAAAAGTATTATTAATGTAATGTATTTTTTGTTTCAGGAAAATCATTGCTAATTGAGAGGAAGTTGTAAGAATAAAGTCTAAATTGTTACTCAGTTTTTTTTAAACAAGTATTTTCTGCATTGAAATAATGCATATTTACTGAAAAACTTTACTAAAAAAAGTTACCAAAACTGCCCAGTGTGTCAAATATGATAAAAAAAAATATCACAAAAAATGAGTCAGCATTTTTTTTGTGGATTTTGTTAAAATGGTTAATAAACATCTCAGTCCAAAAAAAAAATAAAAATAGAGAAAAAAAAGAGAATGGAATTCTCCGTCTATTTTCTGATGAGTCACACTTCTATGGGTTAAGCAACTGTATTTTTAAACTGCATATCTAGAATTGCATCATTTTGTATTTAAATATCAATATCTAATATTTCAATATCTGCCACTCAGTGTCACAGCATTTTCTCTTTCCAGGAGTTCATCTGTTTAACACAGGTCCTGTATGCTGAAACTATTATTACCTGTAATAATAAGGTTTTACTTTTAACAACGTGCCTGGCTGAGAATGTCCCTTAGAGTCAGATCTCCCACATCATTGACAGTCTGCCGTCAGTTGTCACTCATTTAGCAAATTATACAGTTTTTTTTCTTACCAGTTGTGCTGCACTTGCAGTCAGTCAGGTATGGCAGGGAGGGATCTGTGCTCTTTGGATGATAAATGCTGAATCACTGTCTGAAAAATGGTTTAATACTCTGAATAACAGACGGGTTTAATTAACCTCCAAAACCCAGCTGACCCACAACTTTAAATTCTCGGAAACTACATGCTTTGATTGAAGCCTAAGAGATCTCAAAGTTTCTAAAGTTAGCAAATATGTCAAGCTCAAATAGATTGAGAAAGTGGACCCGAAAGGTGTGGAATATCAACTACATGAAAAAAGTTTGCATCTAGATCAGTGTGATTTTGTCTTTTTAAAGTTTCACTTGAAGAAATATGGAGACATTTGTTGATCCAAAGTTAAATATCATCATCTATAGCTCCTCCTATAGATGAAATGAACAGATTCTATAACATATTTCAAGTAATATCTTTACTGTCTGGCTTTATATTAATCTTACTTTTTATGAGTCTCTCTCTCTCTCCCTTTCTCTGTGTTTGTGTGTGTCAGCTGTGATCCTGTCTGTTGTTCTTTATTGGCTTTTCTGGTAAGCTTCCTGCTTTGAAAAACACAATAAAGATCAAACTTGTCTTTGTTTGAAATACAGTGTGCTTATAAACTGTACAGACAGAGGTGACTCATACAGGAGACATTGTTTTATATGATTCATCCAGCCCCTGTGTGTCTCAATCCTGGTGACTTTACTCATGATATGTACAATGGCAGCCTGCCTGTGCTGCTGACATGTGTGAAGATGTCCAGCCCATGCTGTGTTGCATGCGTTCACCTGACGGGGGAATGGGATTGATTGCATTCTCACACAGTCACAGCACATCCTGTTAGGCAGTCTCCTTGGAGAGGAGTGTCCTCTAACGTCATATGGTTTCCATGTGACTCACTGGCTGCATTACCTGCTCCAAAAATTATTATTATCACCACATTTTTGCTCCAATTTAGATTCTCAAATGTATACACCCAATGACACATAAGCGGGTTCATCAGAACATACAGTGTTTATCCTATAAAATGACAGCAAATCATCTCTCTGGTGACTAAATGTCTAATTTACATAAAAGAAATCTTCCTGGGTGTCTGTTTCTGACAGCCCCTCCAGCTCCCTGCTGCCTTTGTTTGGATCCATGTGGGATGATGGGTTATCTGATGTGTGGGGCTGTTAGTGGAACACCTGGACTGTGTTTGGTTTCAAGGATCTTTAAAAACAATCTGAACCCTGCAGGACACTGAATCAAAGCAGAGCTAACTGTTTCTCATTTCCACTCTACATACTGATGAGACACAGAACGTGCTGCATTTAAATGCGTGTTGTGTTTTCTTTTCTCTGGAGTGTTCAAGAATCAATATCGTGTGCTTAATGCATAATTATATTGACAAGAACTGATCCATGACAGAATGGTCAGATCGGGTGTTGAAGTGTATCTGCAAACAGACAAGGAAGAAGCTTATCTACCCACCAAAATGTCATCATTCTGTATTTTTTTTACACAGGTAAAGTGAAAAACTATCAATATTTTCATGATGACACTGAAAATAGCTTGGGTGAAAAAGCCCTTACTATACACACTAAACTACATGCTCAGCAGAACAGTGTAAAGTAAAGCTGTGGCTCAGCACAGTTTAGCATTTATCAGATAGAGACAGATATTTCCCTGAGGGTAGAGACTAAAAACAGAGCTACAAAGGGCCAGTATTAGATCAGTATTGGAAAAGCCTGACCCCTATCAATGAATTTAGAGCATAATTGATAGGCCAATGCTAAACTGCAAACAACGCAATATATGCATTGAAGTTTGAAAATTCAACTGCATGCACACAAGGGATTCGTTGAGTGAATTTCCACTAAGAGTAATCTAATAGTTAAGGGCTAAATATTCTTTCCGTATGAACTGGACATGCCGAAACTGGACGCACGAGATCCGCACCAGAGCCCGTGTGTGGCTTTTATGGTTTTTCACACTCCACAGGGCGTGCGTTCCCAAACTGCAGGGGGCAGTGTATCGCAAACACATGTCTACCACAGTACTAAACTAGAGAAGAAGAGGTTGTTCACACAGTTCACTATATTTTTTCACAAATTCCTCTTCTCTGCCAAGTTTGGCTGCAATTTCATGCTAAGAATTGTTAATCAAACAGTTATCGCAGTGATCTCTGTGTGGTGAATCATATAAATGCGGGTATTAATTGTATTTCGAACATGAGGAGCCCCTGCTCGTCTGTGCAGAGATTAGAAATTTTTCAGAGGTGCACGAGGGGGCGAGGCTATTAAAATGACGTCATTCCTCTGCATGAAACCATGCAGTCCTTGCAGACGCGTCAAACATAACTCAAGCTTTACCTGCTCACAGTCTGTCTTGATATTCTAAAACAGGTCTAATTGAAGTCATTTCTAACAGAGAAAAAAGGGCCTTTTCAGAGTTCTATAGGCTCACGTTTTATGGATTCTGTTGTGTTTTCCTCCTCTGAATAAGTGATTCCTTTCCACACTATGGCTAAATGTTACTCCCTTGTCTGATTGTTTTTGTTCTTCTCTGTTTGAAACTGTTGATCATAAACCATTATTTACTGTGTCAAAATTAAAGGTTGTTTTTACTGGATAAGATAACACTGTAAAAGAAATCACTAAATGTTACTAATGATTGAGAACTAAAGCACCAGACTGCTTTTAATTCTGTATCCCTGATGTTCAATACTTGTTCACGACTTGCCTCTAGTGGCCTAGCCCGAAGTGACAAAGATAGCTCCCTTAATCAGGCTGGGTTTCCCTCGAAAAGTTTCCATCCTTCCGAGTTTTATCTCATGTGATGCATTCTAAGTACATACAGAATATTTCTAGCATTTGATGAATGCTCAGGCTGACTTTACTGCTGCACCAATGGAAGATTGTGAAGCCATTTGCAGGGATGTGGTGCCTTGTGTAAATGTTTTCTTTAAGGGTGACTATTTGAACACCAAATCAAAGGATGGATAAAAAGTTTTATCCTAGCTTTAGCAAAACATCTGCTAAACTCAAAGTACAGCACTGGCTAAATATTTTTTTTGATCCCCTCCAATAATCCATATCACATCCATGCTATCCAAATCATAATTATTCTATCATACTGAGGAATATGGCTGATCCAAACAACAGGAATGTGAATAAAGCATGAAGCTATCAAACATCCCCTACTCATTTATTCACAAAAAAGGCAGATCAATCAGTCACAAGCATCATGTGGTGTGAAAGTCAGTAAGATAGTGGTGTTAGTGTTTGAGTATGAGTGAAAGTGTTATTAATGGAAGTAAATAGACAAACAAAAGATAAGCAGCTTATCCCTATCGATTTGTCTCCTGACAATGACAAAGCAGGATATGCTCTCATTGATTGGGAACACCAGGCTCAAACCAAGCCCCGCCCACTGACACCTGAAAGACAAAGAAAAACAGCCAGCAAAACCACTGACAGGCAGCATTGTCACATGAGTGTCTTGGTTACTTAACTAAGCTGGACCAGTTTGACGGTGTATTTGATAAACAGTCAGGAAAAAAAAACCCTGACAAATTGACTGCTCATCACTTAATTATGTTTGTTTGCATCCAACACATTCAGATCAGGAATAATCCTCCTTGTCTTTGTTTAGACAGAGTTTGATACCCCTTCCTAGACTGAGTCACCTTATCTTAGACTCAGTAATGATTCTGTGTTATCCATTTCTGACTCTAACCTCTGGTCTTATTGCTTAACTGCTTTTTTTTTTGAATGGTTGTTTGTCCTTTCATTATTGACCAATGGCTAAGCTACGCCCCCACCCCTCACTCGGACAAACAATTAACATTAAGGCGCGATGGCAGGTGTCACAGTAGGAGACATTTCGCAGGATGTCATTAATTATTCTTAAAGACAGAAAGATCACATATTATCTAGAATTCACAACACTACACATTGGAGTGAGATATTAATCAATTGACTGTTGAGAAGGTCCATAAAAAGCTTCCCAGGTCCCAGTGCAAATGTGACAAACTGCATCTTGTTACCATCACCATCTCAGACAACAAGATAGAGGATCAGAATTGGTCGTGAGCAAAATATAACAGCCTTTGTACCATCTTTACCAAGAGTGTTTCTCTGTTAGTTTGGTGCTACAGTATTTACATTGAATCACTCAGCAGAACGTTTGTCAACCTTTGTTATCTGGGCTATTACAGATAAGCTAATGAAGCTAAGAAGCTAATGTTAGTTTAACTAGAGCCCTTTGGATAACAGCTAATAATGATGGATGATCACCAAAGAAAAAAAACTAGAACAAAATAAGTTAGTGAACTCCCAGCAAACAAAGAGACACGATGTACAATTCATCTCGGAGCTAACGCTAGGCTAACTTTAGCTAACGTTACAGAAAATCCCAAACTGTCTGTCAGACTCCTGTGGTGGTTCTAGTATTAAAGATAACTTTTTTTTCTTTCTAGCAAAGTGACAATATGTTGCCTTACATACAATGTTGAATTACCTTAGAATAGACGTAAACATGCTTGTTAATTTTATTCACATTGAGTTCATGTTGTGGTCTACTGCACAACTCTATCCAAGAAGACACTTTTCTTGGTTAAGATGTGGCTTCAGGAAGGGGTTAAAAATACACTCCGTCACCCATTCTCTCAGGATACCTTGTGTTGGAATTGCATGTACCCCATGAACACCATTTTCACCTCAGAAAACCTCATAAAACTGAATGAAAACTGACTCTCTGCAGTGCATTTCAATGGATGTACGGGCAGAGAATGGTCGAGTGTATAGGATTGCTATACGCATTGATTGACTCATCGCGTTCAGGGCGGGACTTAGCCATTAGTCAATCATTACAAGTGAACACTGCTGATGTTTTGAATGCAGAAATACCTGTTGAGGTTATTATGACTTTAAAGACGCAGTGGTGAAAATCTAAAGTGAGCCGACTGGAGAGACCCCCTCTCCTCCCTTTAATACCACTGAACAGCCATCCCTCACACTTTTATTAAGACAAGAATGTGTGAAAATAAGTTCTGACCATGCTCTGTTATGATTTCACCTCGCTTTCAACTAATTTGGCTGTGGCACCTTGGTCCAGCCTGTGAGTGTGATTTTTCACATTTGCGATTAATCTAGTTAATTACTAGAAGATGTAGGAAGAGAGAAGGGAAAGTATGGTTCAGCACACTGCACACTTCTCTGGAGAGAAAATGTGTGTGATGAAAATTAACCCGTTGAAAATAAGGGTTAAAATGCAAACAGAACAACCAAGCTCAGACAAACTAAAGGTATGTCTGCCAGTGTGTTTTAGGCATTCACCTGAAAAAAAAAATCAACTGCACACAACAGCAGCGAAGTGATTTTTAAAGACAAAACAATTACTCATTGAAAGTCTTATTGAGCAAAGAACACAGATTTAGACCAAAAACTGCTCTTTGACTTTCCTGTTGTGCCATGCAGCTGAACATCAAACTGAACATTATCTTTCATTATGGGATAGGTTGCAGGCTGAATCTTTTAAGTTTTTACTTTATTTTCTATTGAATCATATTTTGGTCAATTGTCAATTTGACTTTAGTTTATAGTTATAAAGTTATAGGTTTTTATAGTATATTTTAGTTTATTTCAGCTGTGAAAATGGCTTTTTTAGCTTGGTGTGCATGTGACTTGCGATACTTCTGGAGCCAGCCTCAACAGACACTTAACAAACTGCTGATTTTAGCACTTCAGCATTGTATCATGTTTTCAGACTGGAGGTTGCCACTTGGTATTGACGAGGGGTTGGACAGTTTGAAAACGTAAAATAAATATGCTTAGTTAAATGTTATGAGTCCTGCTCCACATCCACCCGTTGTTGTAGTTTTCAGATGTATAATGCTTGATTCAATCAAATCTAAGAACCCCCTCTTCACAATGGTTGACTAAAACAACACTTTAATCCTTTTACATGTTTTAAGTTCAGTTGGCTGTAAATAAAACATGAAGGTGTTCACTCTGAGCTGATACCAACCCTTGTTTTTATTTGTTTTTGTTTTTTTTTTGCTTGAGTACCTTTTTTATTCACATTTGTTCACAAGTCTAATGAAAGGTGTGTGTGTGTGTGTGTGTGTGTGTGTGTGTGTGTGTGTGTGTGTGTGTGTGTGTGTGTGCGTGTGTGCTTGTGTGCGTCTACATTTATTCAAGTGCTAATTTAGAGCCACAGTACTACAGCAGCAGCCTGCTGCTGACGTCAAGTGGCTCTGGCAGCCACGGTGAGTTCATGAGTACCCCCTTCTGTTTTCATGTGCACTCTGGGAAATGTTTGCGCTCCTGACTCTGCCACAGCTGTCCACTGACATCCTGTAACATCACAGTGATACGCACCACTATCATTCAGACAAATCTACACACACGTGCTCTCTACTTTGTACACAAACAGGATGCGACATAGTGAGACCAGTTAATGATGGTTGGTACATTTCCTATTAGATTAGATTGTTTAATTGGTAAGAAATGGTCTGAGTCAGTGACTTGGTCTATTAGCAGGAGTGTGTACTGTGTTGTGATGGTTTTTCTGGCTGCACACAGAACAAACCAGTCGCACTCATCATAAAGTTTTACTCTTTTTCTTTAAAACAAATACAAGTAGCAAACATAAAAAAGGGTTTTCAGGCTGCACACTCATTCTCTGTTGTGACTGAAACTAAAGATAATATCAGAGATAATTTTATTTCATTTGAATTCTTTCCTTATCTTTAAGACAAGATGACTAATGCTATAGTGACACAACAACAATGTGGATTCTCTGAAAGCCTATTAAAACATTTTTGACCTTACAGTGATGCAAATTCAGGTACACTAAAGGCCAAAAATAAACTAAGACGATCTACTTTTTTAACCGCTTTTTTACCGAGGTAAATCCAGTAATTTTGTACTGCTTATCATGTTCAGGTTTGCGGCTGGCTGGAGCCTATCACAGAGGCGGGGTACACCCTGGACTGGTCACCAGCCAATCACAGGGCTGACACACAGAGACACCACGAACCGCAGCACGAACCACAGCACCACCATGCAGCCCCAAAACTGCATAATTCTGATATTACCTCAAAGTGTCTTCTATCAGAGCCCTATACATTCAAATTTGGCAGTCTCTCTTTGCAGTGAAATCCCAGCTAAGATCACCGTACACCTGCAGATAAAGCTAATCTCTAACAGAGCTGTGAGCATCTACAAACAAGAACAGTGAGGGAAATTCAAACTCAAAAGACGGTCAACCTTGTCTGGAGAAGCATGGAGTCAGCAGCACAAACACAGTCAGCAGCCACTGTTATTATCCCACTACTCCTAATGACCAGTCAACTGGGAATGTCATTTGTGGGTATTTGGCTATGATGTCACTGTTTTCAGAGGACTCTCATATTTCTCCTTAACATGGTGACAGATGAGGTTACTGAAAGAAAAATCCACTCTTTCACCTTTTTTCAAAAGTTTCCTTTTTTTCTTTTCAGTCGCCTAGTACTGCAAACAAACCACCAGACTGCAGAAATACTTTCTGTTGAAAAGGTTTTCATGTAAAGATTTTTCATATATATATAGGTTTTCATATGCTGCTGCATCAGTAGTCATCAGAAGACGGAGGATTGAGTTGCCCCAGAGGAAAGTAGGGAAGCTTTAAAATAAATCAGCAGAGACAACCTCAAGGATAATAATTTGATAATAGCACTGAGCTGGAGTGACGGACAGGAAGACATAATTCATGTAACAGCACCAGCTAACAAAAAGAAGAAAAAAAAAAGCTTGTTGACTTCAAACAATCATGAGCTGGTTCAGACAGACAGTCTGGGGGACTTTCAGACACACAGTCAACCAGTTATTGAGTCAGGTTTTCAGCACCATGTTCTTTCATCCGTCCTCTGGGAGCCTCTGTCTCATCTTACTGGAATGTGTGAAAAACTCAATCACAGCCTCTGGCCTCCAGCTGTGCAGGGTCTCAGTAATTAAACTACATCACTCAGCCTCATGAGAAGGCTGTGTTTCTCTTTCCCTCTCTTTTCCTTAGCTACACCTTTCTCTTTAAGCCTACCTCTGAGTTTACTTTTACTTTGTTTGCCCTTTTATGCTGATTATTGCTTTCTTGAAATAGTTCAACATATTTTAGTTTTAATTTTTCAACTCTCTCATCTCCCAAATCCACACTGTGTTAGTTAGTGTGTTAATTGGTGATCCTAAGAAATGGGTTTTCTTTGTCAAGGACAGAAATAGAATAGCACCTCGGCCCTGTTCCCAGCCTTTCTATGCCAAGTGAAATGGTTGCTGGCAGCAGCTTTACATCACCAACACGAGAGGGGTATCCAAACTCTCATTTAACTTTCTACAAGCCATTGATTCCCATAATGTTGAACTACACTTTCCAAATGAAATGCATCATTCTGTAAAACAAGCTGCCAAACAAACACCCCTTATAGGCTTTCAAATGTTATGACTAACTGTTTCAGGGCTGAGGACACCCACTTAAAAAGCTTGTTTTTGTAGATGACAGGCACTCAGATTGCTATTTAAACTTTCCAACAGCATTACAAAAAGGACTGCAACAGATATAGTTCATATAGCCCAGGTTAAATGTATATTTTAATCATAAACAGTTACAAAGCTTGATTTAAAGCTATCAAACTCTGTTAATAAAAACACTAATTTCACCTTCCAAAACACAGCAGGGGATGCTGGTCAGGCACTGCCAAGTTTTACTCTGTTGTTGAATCATGCTACACACACATGGAATGAAAAATGCACACATGCATGTACAGGAACCTAGGGGGACTGTGAGAGAACAAGTTCTGCAAGCAATTTGGGATACTGTGCCACACACAAGACAGAAACCAGCAGCTCGGATTGGTGACCCTCTGGTTAACAAGCAAAGAATTAAAAGCCAAAACTCCTGTCTCCCTGTTTTCATGAAACAAGGGAGCAAGCAACGGATCGCTGTCCTCTGTGTTGTTCAATAAGATGACAGTGTCTGATAATGTTGTTTAATGAGTCTAAAGTAAAACTTTTCATATGGCTGCAACTGACCACAGTGATTTTTTTCATCCTTTTTGGTGCTTTGAAATGTGCAGTCAATGAACACATAATAGAAAGAATGACTATAAATACTTCATTCTTAACAATTGAAACTAAGACCATCGATGTTTTCGCTATATCAATTTATACTCATCCAGCCAGTTGGCCGTCAAACTCCTAAAAAGACTAATGTCAGAAGTTCATGTCCAGGCTAAAAGCAACACTGTTGCTGCAGCAAAATCCAGGAAATTATGCTGGCAGAAAACTACAGACTCTATTAATGCGTTATTCGTGAGATTATCCAAAATAAATTCATTGGACAACGTAAATGGACAGCAACTCTGATCATTCAGTTTGACTTTATTACAGCACAGACGTTTGGAGCAGAGCTCTTCCTAAGTTTCCTTCCTTTGGTTTATATTTTCAATGGAGTTTTGAGGCTCAGCACCCCATCTGAGCGTGATTTTATGTTGGAATATTAAATAAAATTAATATTAATTCTTAAACTCCCATGTAGTTGTGTGTTTCAGTCTGTTTCTGCAGTCCTGCCACGTGTGACCATTATTATTAACATCATTATGTCAGATGCAAACAGTGGAGCTAAATGGACTTGGAAACCAGTACAAAAACATCCTTCAAAGCGGTCAGTGGCAACAAATGTTTCCATATTATCTGCTGATAAACTATCTCACCAGTGTATGAGCTGGATCCCTACTATTGCTGAGCTCAAACGTCTCCTCTCCCCTTTTGCGAGCAGGTTGCCCATTGTGTTACCTCAATGGCTGCTCTCCACCTCCATTCATGTATAAGAGAGTTCATTCAGTGAGGAGGCATAGACAAAGAGTGTTTCATGTTAAAAGCATGTTCATTTACTGGGGAATGAAGCTCAGTCATACAGTCTCCTTCTTTTCTGCATACAGAGGTTGAATTTATAGCTTCTGTGTAGTGACGAGTGTTTTCCTTCCTACCGATTGTGATGGGCTGCATGAGTCACTCTTACCTCTCTGTCTAGTTCTGCCATTGTTTCTTCAAGGTTGAGTCTGTCTCGGTTCTATTTATTCTCCTGCATTAGAAAGATGAATCAAAGCAGACAGATGTGTGTTGGATTAACCACTCAGAAAATTGGTACTGCAGTTAATGTATCAATATGTAGATTTCTGAAGAAACGAAGGGCAATCAAGTGAAATCAACTGGCTTCTTTTTCTGAATGAATTTTTGCTTGTGTAAAAACTAGTGTTGGGCAGTAACACATTACTAGTAACGTGTTCCAGTAATATTAATTTTACTAGTAACAAGTAGTGTAACAATTTACTCTTGAAATTCCAGTAATAATATTACAGTTTACACACGCAAAAAATAACTTGTTACTCCCTTACTGATGTTTTTACCCTCTAAGGATTCAAAATACAATAATCCAGATTAATTTCACCTCGCACACCAGCCGAGCAGCAAGTTTGCTCTTCATGGTTGCCAGGTATGCGATTTTCCTGTGGAATTGGGCATCTTTTTAGGCACTGACATGGGTGGTTTTTAGGCTGATGGGCTTCTTTTTTCAATTGTTGTCATACAATCCTGGCAATCTTGGCTTGCTTGAAAGATGGATAACTACACATTAACATTCAGCGGCTGGAAATATGCCTGTCACTTTAGTTTTGTCCGGAGGAAAGATGACAGAACATTGTTGTCAAGTTTAAATGGTGTCCCGGGATGTGGTCTCTTTATATTTTAAATTGGATTTCAAAAATTGTGTCTCTTATCCTCAGTTGAACCAAATGTTTATTTCATACAGCCTGTAACTTTGATGCGTTCATAGGCTGCAGGAAAAAAAACGCACTTGCTGGTAATTTCACATGACGTTGACACAGAGGCCATGAGCAAACTCAGGATCAGGAGGAGAAAGGACATAGTTACCATTTTTGTGGGATGTAAAGAAAAATAATAAATCAGTAGTGTAATATATTACTGTTGGCAGGAATTAATAAGTAAAATAATGATATTAATTTTAAAAAGAGTAAAAAGCAATGAGTAATGTATTACTTTTTTCAGTAATGGGCCCAACACTGGTAAAAACTGATTTGGTTTTTTGTAACATTATATCTGCCAAAAACCTGCTGAATCCATTGTATGTGACCAAACAGGAAAATGTCATATTTCTCCGGGTGTGTAAGCGAGTGATAGACAAGAAAATCTCCCTCCATATTTCCTGTCCCAGAGTCTGGCGCCCACATAGATATATTGTGGTGATGATAAAGGGATATTAAAAGTCAAAGCTTCTTCTCAGCCTGCTCCCTGCCCGACTGTCTGTCTACTCAGCCATCAGATCGTCCCCTCACAGTCAGACATGCACACGCACACACACACAGACACAGACACACATGTGCACACTTTTCAGAACAAAGTGAGTTATTGATTGTGGAGGACATCAAAACAGCACAGAGGGATGATTCATGTTTTTATATCCTCCTCATTCTTTATCCTCAGGTCACTGTGGCTTCATGTTCTGTGAATAGACTGTTCCTGTTTGTTCATTGACATCATACTCATCTTTCTAGCATTTTCAGAGTCAGTCACGGGTCTGACTCTGACTTGGTCGTATATAAAGTATTTTTCCTAACACCAGTGTAACAGGATTATTCTTTAATGTATTTGAAGAGATATTTAAGAGAAGACCAAGGAGCTGTTGCTGGGATATTTGGTAGAGCATTGCTTTGTGGTTTCTAGATTCTCAGACTATTTGGCAGAATGTTGCTTTTCTACACTTTTGTGTCTCTGTGTCATTGTCTCTCTCTCTCTCTCTCTCTCTTTCTTTTTTCTTTCTTTCTTTCTTTCTAGCTACTTCTTTATCTTTTAGCCTTTGTCAGCATCTCCCCCATTGCCCCCCCCCTCCTCCCTCTCTCTCTCTGTCTCTCTCTCTCTCTCTCTCTCTCTCTCTTTAACCTCAACACAGTCAAGGCAGATGTCTGTCTAACATGGGAAGTTTTTCCTCTCCATTGTAACGTGTTAAATTCTGCAAAGGTCTGTACTCATGGTGGGTTAAGATGAGATCAGACTTCTTTTCTTGTCTTGATGTTGGGTCTCTGGTAATAAAATAAAATCTATAAATGTTAACAGGTCTAAACCCATTGCTGTTGTTGGAAAGTGTCCTGAGATAATGTTTGTTATGATTTGGCGCAATATATATATATATGCATATATGCATATATATATATATATATGCATATATGCATATATATATATATATATATATATATATATATATATATATATATATATATATATATATATATATATATATATATATATAAAGATTTGATTGATTGATTGATTGATCGATTGATATACTGATGCATTCAAGTAGCCAGGAATAAACAGAGACAGAATACTTGATGGAGGTTGTTGGGGCTTTGTAAATAACTGTGAGGTGGCCCACAGGCTGTATGGTTTAGGGCTGTACCATATGGAGGAAAAAAGCCAGATAAGTGAAGTGAATGATTTATACACTTTTTGTTGTGGGAAAATTATCCGTTCAGTTGTCAAGGACTGTTTAATTTTGTACTGTATGAATGAAAGATGAATAAACAAAGAGATAAGAAAAAAGAAAGAAGCATTGTTTGATATCATTTTGGAAAATATATGTATTAAATATACCAATAGATCTTTTTTTTATTTTAGTAATAAATCAGAAATAACAGATCAAGTCTCCATTGTTTAAAGAAAAATAGGACACCATGCTTTAGAAGTACCAAGAGGAAATGCATGATTGTTAAATATGCTGACGTACTGCACGCACAGCTGATCAGAAATTCACATGCACAACTTAGACTTTACGGTCATGTACTGCTGGGTAGTGAAGGGGCTTCACATGGAGGAGCACGCTGTGCAGTTGAGGGTTTGTTGCATTGCTCAAGTTATAAACTTAATTTCCTGACTCAGTCCATTATGGACTTTGACAGGATACTTTCTAGTTCCAAAGCAAGTCCCTTCAGAATGAAAGGCTGCTGCCCTCTTCTTGAAACTTGGTTGTATTTTAATTTTGTTCGAATTACAAACTATGAGAAAGTAACTGACCTTAATTAAAGTGCTATTCCTCACAACTCCCAGAACACTACTTTGCCCGGTGCTGCAGGTGCAGGTTTTTTCCAGGATAAAGACTCCGTTTACCATGAGCACTTGCACCCACTGTTGTGAGGACTCTTGTGATTCTAACCCAGGAGTGCATTTGTTCTGATGCAAATGAATGGAGATCGGATCTTCTTTTTAACTCTACTTCTCTTTGTTCAAGGCAACCTTTTACCAGACACAAGGTGAGGGTGAGGAGGTAATTATATCACGCTATTGTTTGAAACGTGACAACAATTAAACTTCAAATACTTAGTTAGTAGTGTAGTTCAGTAACTAGCTATATTGAGTACTATACTCAGTGCTCTGAGACATGTCCGTAACATGTAACTCTAAACAACTCCTACTTCATGTTTATTCCATTAATATTCAATTAGCCATGGGCTTTTTACCTATAGATCAATAACTTTGGCACTGAACAGGAAGGAATATCGTGACCTGGTAATCACACAAAGAAGCTTGGTCATAAAATAAAAATATATAATAATGTATGTAGTTATTATTTATTATTCATCTACATCATGCGACTGGTGTGTCAGACAGAGACACTCCTCCCAAAGTAAAGGCTTGTGCTCAAAACACCCACTTTTTTCAAAAGTTGTAGTTTTCCACTACTGTTTTGGCAGCCTAAAACTGCACATGCTCTCCCAGATCGCCCTGGCATAGTTTTTTACAGTGACAGAACAAAAATACTTCTGTTTCTGTTGATTCTTCTGACCGCTCTCATTCAAATGTATGCTCGTTACAAGGATTTTTTCCACCACAGTGATGGCAGCTTGTCAACTTCCAGTGCTTCTCAGGATTCATCCATAACTGCTGCACGTGGGTTGGAATGAACATTATCACGAACAGCTTAGCCTGTGTTTTAGCCTTTAGCTTGTGTTTTAGCCTTTAGCTTGTGTTTTAGCCTGTAGCTCATTTTTAACCTTTAGCTTGTGTTTTGGTCTTTAGCTTGTGGTGTAGCCTTTAGCCCATGTTTTAGCCTTTAGCTCGTAGTTTAGCTCATGTTTTAGCCTTTAGCCCATGCTCTATTACTCTCCCGTTTAGCTTTCTTCTGCTCCTCTGTCCTTTTTCTGTCTGACAGTTCAGCTCCAGTGTCCACCATTATGATAAAAATAATCCAAGAAATTATTTTATGCAGGGAAAACCAGATCTCTCTTCTCACTGCTGAACTTCATTGTTTGATGTGGTGTTGTCTTAGAGACTTCTACATGTCGTTAATCAGTCCAGTCCTGGGCGACCTGACTAGGAAGCTGAGAAATAGCATTTAGAAATCACCTGTTGATGGTGCAATTGTTATGATGATGCAATCTCATTTTAAAATATGGATTACGATCAGGCATATGCCGGCATTGCTCAGCTGACACGGTCTGTGTGAAGCAAAGTCACGGTTATTTATATATTTGTATGTTTGTGTGTGTGTGTGTGTGTGTGTGTGTGTGTGTGTGAGTGTGTGTGTGTAAAATTTTATAAAGCCCGTTCTGTCCCAGCAGACTGATTTTAACCCACAATATTAACTTTCATAAAGCACAGATGTTACCATGCCAACTGGCTTCAGGAGCATTAAGTGAGCACACTTGTTTTCTTCTTCTTCTTTGTGTGTGCGTGTGTGTGTGTGCTGGAATTCTTCCAGTCAAGCATTACTGAAAAGTGTGCGCTCCCTTCCACATAAAAGCTATTGTACCCATGAGGATTTACCGCCTGCTCAGGGCTCTCGATGGTACTTAAATGAGAGGTTTAAATTAAAAAACAGCATTTGGGATGTTATAAATAATATCACTTATCCTCAGATAAAGAGAACATCATGAATACAGTTTCCAGGAAGGTGTGGAGTAGGGACAGATGGGTGGTGTGAAATAAACAAACTGTACAAGTGAACCAGGTTATTGTTGGAAAACCTTTGTAAATAATGTTCATCAGCTTAGTGTTAACTTCTAAATAAATACAGGTGTGAAAATATTAAGTAGTTTGTAACATCCGATGGTTTCAGATTAATATATGAATGAATTGCTTATTAGTGTGTGATGGGTATGGCTGTTCCCAGCCTAGACAGACCTACTGATATACTTTATTCAACATGTTATTCATAATTACTAACTATTTATGTGTTACATACAGTTAGTTTTAATCTTCAAGTCTGGGCTTTTAAAACTTTATTCTCTGAAGTCAGTCTGCCTTCACTGAAACAGGAGTCTATACAAGACAGAACTTAAACTACCTCAAACTCCTGCACAGCAAACAGGCAAAAAAAGAAAAAAAAAAAAAAAAAGAAAGAAAGCCATAAAATCCCATATATCATAAGCCCAAATTCCCAGAGATCTGCAGAAGCAGAACTATCAAAGAATAAGTAATAAAGTATATTGTGTCGTATGTTGTCTCCTGAGTCAATCTCCAAGTACACATCCACACCTGTTCAATACTTACTGCTCTGATGACCTTTACCTTCTTCTGATGCTGTGTATTAGAAAGGTAATGATATACAAAAGTTATAAGTATTGATTTACTCTCTTGATTTATTATGACTGGTGTTTATAACTAGTTATAATGTTTCCACATTATAAATCACATTTATCTATTTTCTCATCATCAAGTAGAGAATATGAGAAAATGTGGGAACATTTAATTATGGTTTACAAGTCAGCTTTAGTCTTGATGTACGTGTTTGATATTTCTCTTCCTCACTTCCTTGTTGACCTCTCTCTCTCTCTCTCTCTCTCTCTCTCTCTCTCTCTCTCTCCCCCCTCTCTCTGCCTCGCCAGGAGCGTGTTTTTTTTTTTTTTTTTTTTTCTTACTCTGTGTTTCAGTGGAGCACTTAAGTCTCCTCCTCTGCGTACAGCATGTAATGAGGGCTGCCAGCTGTGGCTCAGTGGTCAAAGCATGAGGACAACACACACACACACACACACACACACACACACACACATACACACACACACACACACACACACACACACACACACACACACACACACACACACACTCACACACTCACACACTCACACATGCACAGGAATCATTGCCACTGTATGTCACTCCTCTACTTGTACATAACAACTTATGATTCGATCAGTCATGTGTGATTCATGTATTTGGCAGCTGTGTGTTGAAATCTATTTTGGGATGATGCTAGAATACATTTCCCCCCTCATCATATCCAGAAGTCCATAAAAATGACCAATGAAAATGAATTTCAAGATGTCACCCTGGATTCTCCTGGATGTTTCTTGGTGATGTAATTTCTAGAAAACCATAAAATAGTCTATTTTAAGGAATCCATATTTTGAATATTCTTTAAACTGTTTCAAGTGTGTTGGGCCACATATTGTTACTATTGTGACAATACTGTAGTGAATAGTCAGTCTACAAAGTGGTAGAAATAGAATCATCAGTGAGTTTGGCTCTGATTTTTTCTCTTTTCGGTTGTTCCAACTTTTTTTTTCAAGATCACTGACACATTTACAAGGTAGTGATGATGTGCAGCCAGTAGCTGCAGCTGTTGTAGTAGAACTGAAATCACTGGTTAATTTTTTTTAATACTTTTTAAAATTTCAATAAAAGAGACAGAAAACCTCAAACATTTTTCTTTAATAACGAGTATTCTTGCAACCTGTGATGTGTGCTCTGTTAGTCTGTAATATTCTTTCCCCCTGTAAACCGTACATTTGTCTGTGTGTATTTTCAGGATCCTGGCCACGGTGGGCTCAGACTTCGACCTGCGAACACTTCGAGCTGTCAGAGTGCTGAGGCCCCTGAAACTCGTGTCAGGAATCCCCAGTAAGAATCTCCTCTTACTTCAAACATGTCATAAAATAAACATCTGTGTTTTTTTTTTCTCACCAGTAATCTGAGCTCAAGATCAAACGTCAGGTCTACATCTTTTCTACACTTTTTGTGTCTTGCATTATTTTGTCTCATCCTTTAACTCTTATGCAACATTTTACTTTCTTACTGTTATTCTCCAGAATGTTTTAGAAAAACAATATAATGAAACATGTGGAAGCTCTTGAGACATATGGGATATTACTGTCAGAGCAAACACCCCTCCACTGTCATGGTACAAGAAGCGAGTGTTGAAAAAATCAAACAGTCCGTCAAAGTTGATTAGATCGGTGCTTTTTTTAATATTTGTGATTCCTGAACATGTTGAACAAGGTTTGCTAGCACAGAAGCTCTGATATTAGTGTTTTTTTCTAAAACAGATGAAGTCCAAAACTCAATCTACTCCCTTTTCAAATTTATTCTTTGCACAGATGGTGAAAGGCAACTTAAGATAATGATTCAACAAACGCTTTTTTTCTGTCTGATAAAACCTCTTATTTCCCACCTGTTTCACAAAAAAAAAAAAAAAAACGAAAAAATGACACTTAAAGTTTGCGACAGCATAACTTTTTACTCCTCCTGTTTCTCAGTCACAAACAATGACGAGTTACTTTCTTACACTTGTAACTGTTTGGCGTCTGTTTACATAAATATGATCGATCCCCTTAACAAACAGAAATGACGTCTAAAATCAGTCAAATTAAGATGCAGGTTATTAAGCTTTGAATCTTTGTTATTTTCTGGGAACAAAAGAAACAGCAGGGCTAACTCTTTCTCCTCTTCTTCCCTCTCTTCTTCCTTCTCTCAGGTCTCCAGGTGGTGTTGAAGTCTATTATGAAAGCCATGGTTCCCCTGCTTCAGATCGGCCTGCTGCTCTTCTTTGCCATAGTCATGTTTGCCATCATCGGGGTGGAGTTTTACATGGGAAAATTCCACACCAGCTGCTTCAGGATAGAAACAGGTGAGAGCAACAGCTTGGCTGTGGCTTGTTTGTATGTCAATACTGACTATCAGCTGAGTTCACGCCAGAAAAAAAATCTTTCCTTTCAGCCGTTTTTCAGTGTTGGTAATGGATTAGAACATGTATTGCATTACATATTCATGCAGCTATTCATGAATAATTCAAAGACTGTGAATGCTGTGGTTGTGAACTCATGTTACTCGTGAGTAGCCAGCTGTAGACTCACAGTGCTGGCTGCCCAGTCTGTGTCTGTATTAGCCTCACAAACGGCTGCACAGCAAATCTTTGACAGCTATTTTTCACATCTTGATTTTGATAGATGTTATTTTCACGTTGTTAAAGTTTGATTGATAGCATCTGCTGAAACTCAGATTATTATGCACTCAGACTCCTGATATTGAATTCCACTTGAGACGATGCTAATGAGGCGGCAGTTTTCTTCCTCCGTCTTCGTTTGAAGTTGACCTAGGAGCGATATTTAAGCAGTTTTACCTGACAGAGCATTTCTGGCTTTGTGTTGATAAGCTTCTCCATAACGATACTCTTCAAGATTTTCTCCTATGATTTTTTTAAAAAGCCCATGCACTTTACTTTTCTGGTTGCTTTTTTAAACTCTTTCAGTAAATTTTAAGGCTTTTGAGGCTTATTCCATCTGTTTTGTGAGAAATCTCTCAGTTACTCTCACTCCTAGAACTTTCTCCATGACTCTTCCAACCTAAAATTTAAAATAAGTAATGTATTATTGCAATGATTAATAATTATACATTTTTTAGTTAAAATTGTATTACCTGGTTGCAAAAATACAGGAAAACTTTGTTTAATACGCTGTGAATTTGTTTAATAACTTACCTGAAAGTTTCCATAGCAGGCTGAAGTAATTGGGTAATGATCACCGGGGAAATTAGTAAGATAATCGTGTGGTGCACTTTCCCTAAAAATCCAATTAAGCTTTAGCTGAAACTTCTGTGTCCACAGGTGCTTTAGTCAGCGCTACTTCAGGTCAAATGAACAGGTGTGGGAATTAAAGACAGGCAAACATCAGAACTGTCATAGTGGGAAGTTATGTTGGCTTATGAATTATCATCATTATTATTATTATCTTAAAAATGTAGGTTTTCCCCTGACTTTTATAGATATGATTTGTTTGTGACTTGAAAACTATAACATTACTAAAAGTCACATGCTGCTCTGTGATCGTTTTGCTAATGAATAATTTAATTTAGAAAAGGTGTTTCATTCATTAATTCAGGGTTGCAAGTGGCTGGAGCCTTTCCCAGCTGTCCTAAGGCCCATTTATGCTCAGTGTTAAATACAGACATGGATACGGACGGAGCCTTCTGTCCGTGTTCTGTGTTCATTTTTTTTCCATATTTCTGAAAAATGTATCAACAGATTCTTAAAATTAGCTTAGTTATGTGCAGACATTAACCCAACGTTTGATAGTTGGTAGCTTAACTTCAAGTCAACTTCTTTGGCTGGATTCTCTCCACAGGGGACGAACTGACCAGGATCATGTCTGTCATATGTTTACTGTTGACAAGTGTCTAAAAAAAAAACCCTGTTGAAATTCAACAATAACATCCCTTTCATTCATTTTAAAAGCGACACAAACCAAAGAAAATAAAAGCTGCAACTGTCCTTGAAATTACTCAATACCTTTTGTTGAATTGCTGTAGAATTAAGACACTTTATGAGGGGGCCCGAGCTCGGCCTCAGGACCCCATTGGAACCCAAACAATTATTTCTGTACATTTTCATCAGGTCTTCATTGTTTTTAAGGACATTTCATTCTTTGACCTGAGTTCATTTTTTGTCCAAGCCTTTGATTAAGCCTGATGTATCCAAGATCTTTTGTCTCCATAAAGGTCTTACTTTAAGATCATACTTTAAGAATTAAATGTTTTTCATTCACCTTGTGTTTTTTATTCTGTCAAGCCTGACTTAAATGGGGTGGTGCAACAGCTGAGACGGTTTGAAAAATAAAGAATGCTGCAGAATTTGTCAAGTCTGAAAGAAATTGCAAACCCGACCTCAATTTATTAAAAGTGTAGTTATGCTTAATTCACATGAGCTCCAGCCGTAAAATTGTTGGTTTCATTTTCTAAAGTTTTAAATTAAGAAGAGAGAATGAGGGGAGCAGAAGAACCATCCTTTTATGGCTGAGCTGGTTTCGAAACCAACCCCGTTTCAGATCAGTTGCAGACAGGTTACTCTGACTGTGTTATTATCATACTACAACATTACAGTAATTAGAGAAAACATTGAGACTGCTCAGCTGAAGATTCCCCCGTGTGTAAAGCAGTGATAAAAATGATGAGCGAGCTTTATTCCCCACAGCTACTGTCAGACAAAGTGTGAAGGCGTGTCATCGACTGGGCCAGCTGTAAATATGTGCATCCAGCTATCGTTCTGTGTGAGTCTATGTGCATGTGTGCATGCTGCAGCTCAGTCAGGGTGCTGGTTGTGGTGTGAGCAGATGTGACAGCCTGTTAATGTACAGTACATGTGTTATAGAGTTATTTTAGTCCCAGACGCAGCAGGGTATGATTACACTGCAGCACTGGTAACAACTTTCTTCTTAAAAGCTGCTGCTGTGTCTTGTTTCCTTTGTGTGTGTGTGCTTCATTTATTTATCAAAAGGGATGATGATTAGTAATATATATTTAAGTATAGCCTCCATGTAAATATTCCAGAGCCAGCCATGAGGCCAATTTTGAAATATATTCCTCAGCAGGTCAAAGCAGATTTCATGACAGTAGAAAGACTGAAATAGCAACAGGTATAAATAATACATCATGATATCAATGAAATGAAACTACAATTTACCACAACAGTGTCAGATCTACTGAAGAGTGCAAATAAGAGTGTTAATGTGCAACTCAGCCAAATAGAAAGCTATATCTGGAATTAGACTATACAAAAACTTGACTCCTCTGAACCAACCTATATTTGAACAAGTTATTCACAAGCAGCTGGGAATGCTGTAAGTTGAATGTCACATGTCTAAGATCAGACCATCCTCGTCCATAGCCTTGTCACTTCTCGCCTCGATTACTGTAACTCACTCCTCTTCGGCCTCCCTCAAAAGTCCCTACATAAACTTCAGCTAGTCCAGAACTCTGCTGCCCGGATCATTACTAAAACCCCCTCATCCCACCACATCACCCCCGTCCCTCAACAACTTCACTGGCTTCCGGTTAACCAGAGAATCATTTACAAAATCCTTCTATACACCTTCAAGTCTATCAACAACCTCGCCCCTCCTTACCTCTCCGATCTCCTGCAAATTAATATTCCATCCCGTTCCCTCAGATCGTCCTCTTCCCTCCATCTCAATGTTCCCACTGCCCGTCTTCGCAACATGGGGAGCAGCTCTGCTCCCCAACTCTGGAACTCTCTCCCACCGGACCTCCGTAACTCCTCCACCCTGCCCATCTTCAAATCCAAACTCAAAACTCATCTGTTCAGACTTACTTACTCCCTTTAAACTGTTTCCCATGCACCTCCTTCCCCATTTTTATTTATTGTTATTATTATTATTATTATTATTATTATTATTATTGTTTTTTTTTTTTGTACTGATTGTTGTCTTTTATTTATATTTGCATTTTTTATATATACCCTCTGTACAGCGACCTTGGGTGTCCTGAAAGGCGCTTTTAAATAAAATGTATTATTATTATTATTATTATTATTATTATTATTATTATTATTATTATTATTATTATTAATAAGAATACCTCCATATTTGTGTTAATTCTAATTATTTTTTTCGCTTGTGTTCACCTCAGCATACTGTATATCTGAGACTACAGAGGTGATGTGTAGCACAAAGTCTTCGGCACACTTTGTCATTCTGTCATTAAGTAATCCTTTATATAAATTGTTTAACAGCCTTCCTCTCTTGTACGCACAGCAGCATTTCCCACCTTGGCTCCTCCTGTTTCTCTCCCCTTCCATGTGTCTGATATTTTTACTAATATTAACAGCAAAGAAACCCAATCTGAGACACCCTCAGATATCTCCATATTACCTCATCACAATGAACTGAAGGTGAATGAGGCTTTTTAACTGTATTTTACTATGAAGAATCCAAAATCAATTAATCTTGTCTAAAAGCTAAAAGAGACATTTTTCACGTTTGGCAATGCAGCTGTTGAGTAAAGAGTCAGTTATCAGATGTTCACGAGAAGAGGGCTGTGATATTTGCTGCTGGCTGTGCGCTCCAGTCGAGGAAGCAGCGATTCTCTGTCAGAACATTCCTCTGAAATGTTCAGCCAAGCAGTATAGCAAAGCTCGATTTACCAGCCAGTCTTTGTACCAACCTTCACCTGTGGATCGCAGCTTTATGAAATGACTGACAGAATGAGGTTACAGCTGCACTGCACATTTTAAAGGTGAGGAGTTCAATGGTCCTCACTGAAATGAAGCAGTTAAGGTGGACAGGGGAACCTGGGACAAAATGTTACTGTTAATTACTGATGACTAATTGTTATGGGATGAGAGCAGCGTGAGGCAGCTTGAGGACAGTCGAGGCATTTACTGTCTGCTCTGCTGTCCTTGCAGCAGAAAAAACCTGTTGGCATTTTTAAATCTTTCTGTCATCCTCATATGAATGCTCTCGTCTAAGTTGACGTAAAGGAAAACTCATTCACACCATTCCTCTTATTCTCCTTCCTCTAGGTGAGAGAGCTGTAGATTGGCCTTGCGGCATGGAGCCCCCAGCCAGGACCTGTCCAAACGGGACCATATGTCGAGAGTACTGGACTGGACCAAACTTTGGTATCACCAACTTTGACAACATCTTGTTTGCGGTGCTGACGGTGTTCCAGTGCATCACCATGGAGGGTTGGGTGGACATCCTCTACAGCGTGAGTCTATTATGCACTAAACAGTTACCTGATAGGCCTCCTGTTCATTTTGTTGCTGTCCATCTGATCTCACAATCTTTATAAACTCAGTTCAGTGTTTCACACCGGGCTCTTTTAACTTTCTGGTGATAGTGCTGAAGAATGTTTTGTTTGTCGTCTGCCTCGTCTTTAAAGACTAAGACAAAGAGAGTTTCCGGTTCAGGTTGGTATGATTGTACCAATCTGAACATGACTCTTAAGAAATATGGGGACCTCTTTAAAGATTTTTGTGTGTTACCAGAAGGTCGAAGTATTAATTTAATCAACAATTTGGTGTATCACACAAAGTGTCTTAAAACATTTTCTGGGTTTTCATGAAACTACATTTTCTGAAACCGTCTACTTTACAACTCACCCATATCAAACAGTAGAAATACTTCTTTTCAGTGGCACTTTTATGAGAATTATCATGACCCTCAGAGGATCAAATATTTTTGTATTGTATAGCTTTTTCCTTTTAGGTGCCAAGCATACTACTTGCTGCTGGAGTTAAGATTTTGACTAACAGAATGATATGAATTCTAACATCCTTCACTCTTACAGTCCTAAAGTCAATGAATTCTCATTAACTGCCGTGTTTAAATGCTCATTTTTACAGCTACATGTGGAGTTGACTTTGTTTTATAACTCATCTGTTTTTAAGTTATTATAACAAAGACTTACGCATACATTTGCATAATCAGGGACATGTCTCAGTTGGCTGACAGGCAAGCACACAGTAGGCTCATCTCAGCTGCTGCTCTTTATTCCATCAGTTGACTGAAAGTTCGGTTGAGTCAAATTTTCCTCTTTTGGTGACTTCAGCTGTTTGGCTCTGACACCCATCGACATCCATATTTTGCACATGCTGATCTTTCTTACAAACATTCATACTCCCACACAACAGACATTTTCTGTTATGTTTAACCACCTAAAAACAATTGTATTTGTTATTTTGCATCTTCTTTTATTATTATTAATGTTATTACTACTTTTCCCTCTCATAACTTTGATCAAGGGTCACGACAAATATGAAACAGGCACTTAAGTCAGCAGAAAAATTATAATATATATAATTATAATCCATCATAAAAATAACAACAAGTATCAGATATGTTTAATAAATGAAACAAAGACAAAAGGTGACGCTGCCGGGGTGCTTCAGATCAACATCTCTAATCTGAACAATACAAGGAAGGGGTTAGAAAGCACCATTCAAGAGAAACAGGCAGAGGCCGTCACAGCCCTTTGCTGTAATTCATCCCCACTCTCCCTCCTTCCTCTTCTGTCTCCTTTCCCTCTGACACTTTTGGCAAAAATCTCAAAGCAGCTCTTGAACAAAACGCTATTTAACAGCCTGTAGCTGGACACAGTTCAGAAGGATCCGGGTCACCAGGACACTTACCCCCACCTCATGTTTTAAGTGCTTGACTCTGTTGCAAACCCAAGCAGTTTTGTTATCTAAATGCCAGCACCTCTCTGTTTTTAAGGATAGAAAAAAGCATCATAGTGCCTCTTAAAAACATACATTCTAAGAGCACAAAGAGAGAGACGGGAATCCCTGAAGGACGACGGATGTCCAGCCAAGCAGAACTAAAAACGTCTGGGACGGTCCCACAATGGCTGTCTGACTCAGAGCTTCTTCTCTCACATTCTTTATTACATTTTATTTTTATCAACAAATGATGTAATGCAATATTTAAGAAGGCAACACATGCTGGACTGGCAGTATGAGCAAAATGATGATCAACAGCTCTGGTATCTGTTTGAGTAAAAAAGGGAAAAAGCTTTACTTTTGAAGATATTCTTCAAAATAAAAGAAAACAGATCCTATCATATCACAGTTTATGATATGTAAGCTCACCAATTCTCAGTAAGAATACTGTTTCAAAATAGCATAAGGAAATTCAGGAAATATTGTTTTTTTAAGCCTTTTGGGAATCTAATGGTATTAAAAACATTACCTGGTTTCTAATATTAGATTTAAGAATGATGTCTTCAACACTACAAAAAAAAAACTTGTTTTTTAGACAAACTACAGTGAAAAAAGTGCTCTGCTGGAGCACTTCCATTATAAACTGTGACATCTTTATCTTTAAGAAGTACAAGTTTTAGTTATAGTTCTCTAAATCTCTTAAAATCACACAGAAATGTAAGGGCTGTTTTTTATAAAAATGTGCTTTGTTACTGTCCTTATCTGGTTGAATAATCATAACAGACTAAAGGAAATCTTTTTTAACAACTTTTATCCCTAGGGTTTTGCGAAACACAACATTCCTGCCACCAGTTCAGTCAGATATGTCACCATCTATAAACTTTATTGCAGCAGCCGATGCTCTTGTCTCTACATCTAGATCTATTTTTGTTGTGAGGATAGTGTTTGGGAGGGATGTGATGATAAAATCTGCAGGTGGATGATGGGGAGGTGGTGCAGGTGAAAGTTGCGACTCTGTATCAGGGCAAAGATGCCGAAAACAAAGGCAGCAGGTTGAGTCCAGAGATTCTTCAGATTAAATAAACTGGGGCAGTATGTTTATGAGACCCTTGTGAGAATGATGTATGACAGATGTGGAATTTTTATGTCATCATTCACTTGTATTTTTATTGCCTCATAAGTTTGTGATGACTGGTTAAATGTAAAAATAGAGGTTTTTTTTCCCACACATTTTCAGTATATAGTAATAATCAAATATTCTTGATCCGTATCTTTGCAAATAATAAATGTTTTACAGTATTTAAACAAGTAACCACTTTTATCCACCTTTAACTTTTCTGTCTCACTTTTCCTTTTTCAACCTTTCTCCTCCTTTTGTCCCATAAACGCTTCTACTTTTCTTTTTCCTGCCTTTGTTCCTTTCACTCCGTTTCATCTTCTCCCAGCCCAGGAGAAAGCATTTAACTGACAATACACGGTGAGACACTCACAGTGCCATTTCTCCTTCATCTTCATCTTTCTCTTCCTCCAAACATCTCCCGTTGCTTTCTCTGGCTAATTATCCTACGCTCTGCAGACTCACACTGCTCTGAACTAAGAATGCCTTTTCTCCCACTTGGTAGTTTTTCTTTGTTTTTTCAGTCTTTTTCTTTTGCTTCTGCTCAAAATCCTTTCTTTTGAACCATCAGTTATTTTTACTCCAGTGTCTCTTCTCTGGGTTATTATTAACATATTTCTACTTCCTCCCTACTTGATTTTAAAAAGGACTTCCCCTACTGTGCTTCTGATTTTCACCAGTCTTCCTTCCTCTACCTTTTTTAAAGGTAGCAGAGACACAGTTTGAGATTTCTTTCTTTTTCTCCCCAAATGACCACACTGGTTCTTTTATTTCTACCATTTGACATGACTTAACGGAACATTTTCTAATGATATGTCATTAGAAAACATATGCAGGCGATACGCCCTCATAGCCACAAATACCCACCAGACAGCACATGAAAAAAGAGGTGAATAATCACAGCGGTCGACATACAGTTAGTTTTAGGCATGAAACTTTGAACAGGTTATGGCAACAAAACTTCTGAGAAAAATAATTTAAAAAATGTCAGTAACAACAAGAAACCAAGTATTTAATTTACTTTAGTGGAAACTGTGTTAACTTTGACTTCATGCAGGCGTGAACATAAGTCACCTGGGTTATCCAACTGCCACACCAAAGGCTGACTGACTTCACATTTGAGAGATAAAATCATGGCCACAAACCCATAATTAATTACCAAAAAAATAGTCATTTGTGTCCATGAATACTGGCCATTATTATTAAAATAGTTATTTTAAATCATCTAATGCATAAAAAATCTAAAACGTGTAAATGTCAGAGTAGATTGGTATTCCTTTTTACAAGATAAGCAGATATAGAATTTTCATTGGACGCGTGTCCAAACAATTGTAACAACTCAGTTTATAAGAGAACTACTCAATAACATTAATGGCTCTCTCTTTATATTGTTGTGTAATTTTGTGTACATTTCAGATTTTTTAAAGCATTTTTAAAGCAGCTTATGATTCATATTAAATATTTCAATAGGAGGTCACAATTTTTTTTTTGTTAATTTTTACCAAATTTCACTTCTGCTTTTGACTCAGTTTGGATCAAGGTTTTATTAAAGCACGTCAGCATGTCCTGTAATCCTCTGTCTGAGCAGGGCCAAAATGTTACACTAAGTTTCTCCCATAGAACATAGCAATAAAAACAAACTATGAGGCAGATTGTCAGCATTATGTTGTGGAAAAGAGCCGCAAGAGTATTTGTGTCAATGCAGCAGAGCGTGCATTCATGTAATGTTCACATTGATATCTTGATGAAATTCTACGCGTTTTGACGCAGACCCTCAATGAAGCAAAGGGGGAGGGGTGAAGTCTATAAAATCATGAAACCAGAATAGCATCCAGGCAGGGAGTGTATTCTCTGGATTATATACCATCCTGTAACCCAGCATTAACCCTACAGACTGATGATAGCTCCAGGGGAGATCACGCTCACTGTCTTCTCTAATGGCACAAAAGAAAATGCAGAGTACGTCTCCCTGTCCCATCCATCATTGCTTTCCTGCTTCTCTTTTCTCCCTCGTCCTCATCCCTTTACGGTCCATCCGTCCTTTCCCTCACATCTTCACCTCCCCAGGGAGAGCCATGTTCTGGGATCCTTTGGTCCCCAATCAGCAGATAAAGTAGAACATGGCACTGCAGTCTGCCATTATAATCCTCAACTGCAGAGAGCGGTGACAAAATGGGCATGTTAAGATGCACAGTAGAGCTTCGATGTCTCGAGTGAGTTGTTACAGGTGCCAGTGAGAGGAAGAATTATGAACCGTGAAGACCAGTTTGAAATCGTTTAAGAAAGGAAGACGCTTAATTATTCAGTCAATTCAAGTTAAATATTTGAAAAACCTGCTCTGAGTTTTAAACTTTGTTTTTGTGGGTATGATGCAAACTCAGTGTAAAACACAGGAAGAGTGGGCTGTGTTCACACTGAGAGCGTCAGTTCAATGAAACCATTGCATCGATGTAATGGCACAGAGGGCTCCAAAATGAGGCTCTCTGGCAGTGCTGCAATATATTGCAATATCATTAGGCAATAGCCTCCTCTGGCAAATTGAGTCAATGTAAGATAAATTAGTAGTGATAATTTCTTCAGTTACACACTCCTGTCTGGTAGTATTAACCTCTTCATTATATAATTGATCATCTTTTGAACCTGTAACAAATATCCACATGAAAGCGCTGTCTGTTTGTGTTTGATCCTTCCTTTCCCTCTTACGTAGACCAAGCATGGCCGACACACAACAGCTAAACCGCTGAAACTCTTTTGTGTTATGTTTGGCATGCACATCTGTAATCAGACTGACTGTACAACCTGAAAGGTATTCTGCTGAGAGTGATGTAACTATGGGAAGCCCCAATCTACGTACACCTTAAGAGGAAGTGAAGGTTTGTTTTATGGTGATGAATAAAGTCATGTCATTTGTATAAACTCTTATCTACAACCTCTTTAAAACCAGTGGGTTCTCCAGTAACCAAAGCAAACTGTGATTGAAGAAGAAGATTAGAGAGTGTAAATACCATCATACACAGGGGATATACTTAAGGCATGCATTAACACCTTAATATGAAATTATCAAGGATGATATTTGATTTGGACAAAATGCCAACCCAAGCCCTCCTACATGATGAAATACTTAAAACACCAAGAATGCCAAGGAAGGAGAGGATGTCACCAAACCGAGCTGACACTGCTTCTTGATGTTTTAATCACGAACAGAGCACAGGAAGAAGGAAGGCAGTGCAGTGAAAAGAGATTTCAGCTTATGCTAATGATCCTAACATTGCCAGCTGCTTCAGAACTGTGCATATGACTCGAGCGGAGTATTTTTCCATCAGTGTCGTCTTTAGCAGCTAAACCAGAGAGTGGATGGACTATAGTTGAGCTTGTGTCCATAAATATTCCCCATACTCCTTCTCTGATACCTGAGTCCTCTTCAGGAGGATCTAAATAGCTTGTGGTAAAAAAAAAAAAGAATTGTCCTTTAAATGATCTTTCCCATGCGTAACACACTGTTCACCTTCATTCTAACCTTCAGATTCAATTATAGATGTTGCTTTGTTATCACCACCCAGCAGTAGGTAGATTGGATACGCTTTTTTTTAAAATTTGGAAATCATTCTCCCATTGGAGTCCCTCCATTCCTTCGCAGATAAATGTTTGGAAAATGTATATGTTTATTGGAAGAACTACTGTGCAAAAGTTTGGACAAGGTCATGTCACCAGTGTTTAATGAACCTGCACTACTCTAGATATAACTTTTAGGACGTTAATGTCCTTTACAGCAAACGTGGGACTCTGTTAAACTCAGAGTGAATTCTGTATCCAACTTTTTCCTGACTACCCATAGTTCATAGCGGTTGTTGGTTTTGCTCTTCCGGTTGAACGTTCTGTTAAGTCACCATGGAGACCACAAAGCTGATGATGTTAGCCTAGCTGTCATACTCGCTCTACTAACCAGCTCTTAGCAGCATCAAAGCGACAAAATGAACAAAAATTGGAGGTTGAGTCAAAGTGCAGATGTTTACACTAAGCTTGTTTAGCATTTATGATTTCACATGAGTTGTTTTGAGCTAGCTTTCCAGCGGTGGTCAGCCATACAGTTGGGAGCAAAATTATTCAACCCCCCTGGTGTGTTGGGGTTTCAGGCAAAACATATTACTTTTAAGCTGTTTTAAGTCATGAGATCTGAAGAGATGTTAGGAGACTTAGGTTGCAATAAATTAACAGTATTCATATGCTTCCAGGTTTGTGTGATCAGGGAATTGTAATGCTCTGACCTAGCCAAATATACCTAGGGTGTGTGGGGGGGTTGAATAATTTTGCTCCCAACTGTATCATTACATGGCAACCAAAAGCTGATAACCACCTGCGGAAGTCAACACCCATAGGCTTTTGAAAAAACAAGTGGATATGAAGCGAAAATGTAAATTTGCCAACTTAGAAGTAACTTGCAAGCATCCTTCTCTTACTTATCTAGAATTTTAAATATTTAAAATATAACCTTTACAGCAAACTTTTGATACACTTAAAAATGAAGAAAATTGAAGACTGTTTTTTTTCTTCATCATTCATTCTTACAAGACTTATAGGGGCATGGGTTTGGCTTTGCATTTAAAGCTGGGGATGCTGGATTGACTTCCAGCCTTGAATCTTTTGCTGCATGTCATCCACTCGCCTCCCTGGCCCCTCATATAAAAGCAAAAACAACAGAAATATAATTTAAATAAAGAACACTAAGAAAAACAGGCACTGATACAAATATGAAGTATAAATATTTATATGAAGTGTTATACCATGATCCTGCCGTACACATCCTGCTCCTCTAAACACTCATTTTTAGGAGCAATGACACTGATCTACAAAAACAGAACAGGCCTGCATTGACTCAGACTGTAAATGCTGCTTTTGCTCAGAGCCAGTCAGTGGGGAGTGATTCTGCAGTAGCAGCAGGATGTGTTGGTGGTTTCTCAGCGTCAATGATGTGGCAATTTTCTTTTTATGCCCCGTGATTTTATTACAGTCCCTCTCTCTCCCAGCAACCCAAAGACTGCCTTCAATTAGAGGCAGGTAGCCCTAATTATCCCTGCTGTCATCTTCAGGCTGAGCAAATACAAGAAATACTGTAACTGCTCTTATTTGTGTCTTTTATTTAAGCGCAGATTTTTAAAGCCTAAAACAGGTTTTCTTTGCCAGTTTTTACAGATACATGAGTGCACAGTTCATATCAGTAACTAGATATTTGTGAAGTGGTTGTCCAGCAGTGCCTCATGCTCATTGTACAGGGTGTGTATGATGAGTAAAGTGAGTGGGCTGCATACAGAAATGACTTCTTGCGTGTTTATTCTTATTAAAGGGCCAGCAGGGGGTGACTCCACTCATAAGAAGTTGAGCTGTATAAAAGCTGATTTGTGATGACTGAAGCTCCTCTTTGCTCATCAATGCGAGCACTGCTGTTAGGAGCTCATTTCTGTGTTTGCTAATCCCTCACAGCTCCCTATGCTGCATTAAAAAAAAAAAAAGAAAATAATAATAATGTAAAGCTGGGTACAAAACTTCCACATAACAGAACAGAACAATCCTGATGTGGTGGAGTGCTGTCTACTTCTGTGTCACATACTGTACAAACCACTATGGTCCTCTTTGTAAGTCATGTTTATGTAAGTAAAAAATCTCCTCAGGTGATCAAACTTGTCTATTATATGTGTTTTACTGCCATGCAGAACAATTTTCATTTCCTCACCTAGTTAATAAACTAGTGCTGTGTCCCAAATCGCGTACTTCTGCACTTACGCTCACTATTTTGAGTGTATACTGTATTTGTGTTTACACTGACTGTATGAAAGAACGCAGTGCACTCTGATTTCTCAGCTGGCGCACTCAAACGGGCAGAAAGTGTGGAACAGTGGACACTTCTCACCCTCAATGATCACCATTTTTGCCATGTAAAGGAAGGGGTGGGAACCAAGCGGCAACCGCCGGTCTGAAAATATGAGACAATACAGAAGTGCTTAAGTCTGCTGCTCCTCAAGTGTCCGCTTGAGGCTGGCTTCGGAAGTACCAGAAGTCACGTACACACCAAGCCAAAAAAAAAAAAAAGCTGTTTTCACAGTCAAAATAAGCCTATTTACAGCCTGGTACAAAGAATGTCTCTCGTCTGAATCGCTGATTTCACTATCGGCATGCACTGTACGGGGGTGAATTATTTTCTAACTCAGCAGTTTACAAATTTGAGATCGCCAGTTTGTCCAATCAGAGGCACAGCTCAGCTCACGTGACTGCTGGGCGCCCTGTGGCTGTTACTGTGGAGACTCAAAGCCCGACTCATTTCCAATATGGCCGCGCCGGCCGTTTGACTTCAAAAATCTGTTTCAGAAACAGACGCGTGACATCGCGGAGACTACGTCCAATAATTATACAGTCTATGGTGGGAACAGATCAAATGATGGATGATGGACGTAATCAATGAAAAACAGAGGAACACCTGTGAATGGTTGAAATGCGATTGTAGTTTCCAGTAAGTGCGAAGCTGCTGCAGATTTTGTGCACTGTTCCAGCAGAGTGTATGCAGTGCACTTCATATCAGTGTACTTATGAAAATTCACAATTTGAGACATTGCATCAGTTATTCACTTCAGTTCTTTCAGTACATTAACCTTCCCCACATAGGCTGAAACTAAAGGTCACATACTGGACTTTGCGTGCTCCTCAGGTATTTCTCTTCCCAACTTATGTGATATTATTTAAGAAGATCTCAATATCTTTATATGTAAGAATCCCCATCACCCCTTACATTAAATTGAATCGTGTCCCTCTGCCTCAGGAGCAAACATGTTGGAGACGAGGCTCATTTTTTGCTTTATCATGTGCTCTTATCTGATACATCTCATAAGGAGATTTGGTTTAACCTCACAATCTTTGTTGGAACCTTCAGACAATCCGTAAACATGGAAATTAGAGCAGAGTTTATACCATACTTCTCATAAAATAGCTTGGGGTTGTTTTTCTGAGTGTCAACAAACTTCTTTCACTGGTGAAACATTTACCTCAGGCTAACTGTCAAACTGAGCTGTGATTTCGTTATTTACTCATTTATTTTTCTACAAATAATTTTCTCCAGAAGCGACATCATGAGTCCACTCAACTTAGTGTTATTGCCTCCATCACCTCCTCCCCTCCTCTTTCTCCTAGCTGTTTTCAGTCAGGACCAGTTTTGGGCAGTAACGTGTTACAGTATTAATATTACTTTTACCAGTAACATGTAGTGTAATGAATTACTCTTGAAATTCCAGTAATAATATTACAGTTACTAATCTACTACAGTTAATATCCCAGGATGAGGTCTCTTTAAGCTTAGATCAACTTAGACTGGATTTCAAGAATTGTGTCTCTCATCCTCAGTTGAATCAGGTGTGTATTTCAGGAAACCTGTAACTTTGATGCATTCATAGGCTGCAGGAAAAAGAAACGCACCTGCTGGCAATTTCACATATGACGCTGACACAGAGGCCATGAGCAAACTCAGGATCACAAGGAGGAAGGACACAATTACTAACTGACTAGACTTGACTTCTGTTTAATTAGAAAAGCAATAAAATCAGCAGTGTAACATATTACTGTTGACAGGAAGTAATAAGTGAAATAATATTACTTTAAAAAGAGTAACGGGTAATAAGTAATATATTACTTTTTTTTCAGTAACAGACCCAACACTGGTCAGGACTACATTTACTCAATGTTCACTAATTTTTGAATCATTTTACACAGATATAAATATTTTTGCCCCAATATAAGTTCCATAGTCAATCTACTCTTCAATCTGACCTCCAGACTGATCACGACTCTGTATGTGGCTGGACCTATTTTCTTGAGCACTACTATCAGTACACTTGCATTTAATGGTGCTGCAGGCTCTGTCTTCTCTTTAACTGGATGTTTTTATTGCTAAATACTGAAAGAAACTTCCGTTGTTGCAAGTGAGAGCATCTTGGGCTGTGTTAAATAATTACTAATGAGTGCCTTTCAAATTTCTCACACTTCTTACTTTGACATAAGAAATATGAAAGGAAACCACTGATCCTCAGTTTCTGTGAAATTTGTCAGTCAGAAATTTCTTTTGCCAGATCTATGGGGGAATGTTTTTGTGGTTTCTGTGGGAGATGATTGAGATTACAAGCACCTTTTCTTTTATTGGAGCAGCATGAGCCACAGGGACAGGTGCACCCTGACCTCGTCAGTCTGATGTCCTGTGCTGTCTGGGCTGTCATGGTGCTCATCAAATCCTTGTCAAAATAAAGCAGCACAGCCAGACTGTGGGGACATAAAGTCATGGCTGTTTAAATCCTTGAGTGACAGCAGGACTGTCACTAAATAGATAATTGATGTCACAGACAGAATATGTTAGTTATCAGGTCAGCGTGCCTCTGTTTATTTGTACAGATGGCCTATGAATTTCTGTATCGAATAGTCACAGACTATTTATAGAGGGAGGGAACAGTCCTCAGAGAGTTTGCTCCATGACATGACAGCATCAGATTTGTGGGCTGAACATCCATGTTGCGAATCTCCCGTTCCACCACATCCCAAAGGTGCTCTATTGGATTGAGATCTGGTGACTGTGGAGGCCTTTTGAGTACAGTGATCTCATTGTCATGTTCAAGAAACCAGTCTGAGATGATTTGAGCTTTGTGACATGGAGTGAAGTATCCATCTGAAGATGGGTACACTGTGCTCATAAAGAGATGGACAATACTCAACAATACTCAGACTTAGTTGGTACTAAGGGTTCCAAAGTGTGCCAAGAAAATCTCCCCCACACCATTACACCAGCAGTAGAACCCTGAAGCATTGATCCAAGGCAGGATGGACCCATGCTTTCATGCTGTTTAATCCAAATTCTGAGTCGACCATCTGAATGTGGCAGCAGGAATTGAGACTCATCAGACCAGGCAACATTTTTCCAATCTTCTATTGACAGAAGTGTCACACAGTGTGGTCTTCTGCTGTCGTAGCCCGTCTGCTTCAAGGTTGGATGTGTTGTGTGTTCAGAGATGGTCTTCTGTAGACCTTGGTAAGAAGCGGTTAATTGTCTTTCTATCATCTCCAGCCAGTCTGTCCATTCTCCTCTGACCTCTGGCATAAACAAGACATTGGTCCCTGAGAACTGCTGCTCATTGGATATTTTCTCTTTTTGGGGCCATTCTCTGTGAACCCTAAAGATGGCTCTGTGTGAAAGTCCCAGTAGATCAGCAGTTTCTGAAATACATCAGACCAACCCGTCTAGCACCCTCAACCAGGCCATGTGATGGGCTGATTAGATATTTGCATTAATGATCAGTTGAACAGGTGTACCTAATGAAGTGGCCCAGTTTTAAAGGCATGATAAGGCACATATTTAAGACTACAGTATAATGAACCATAAGCCACCTATATCTGTGGTTTTCACTCTCTCTGAAAATGAAAGGAATATTTTTTTTTCATGAATGTGATGGTGCTGCTTAAGAATTCATATTGTTACTAATGAGGTGGAAGACCTTAAGATGTAGTAATATGGGTACCAGACTTCAGGCTGTGAGACACATTAGGTACGTCAGTGTGATCGGAAAGTTGTCCTCATTAAGTGCTCTGACCTTTGAAGTCAAACTGCCTGATTGAATGTTTCTAAAATTAGCCTGTGGCAAATTATGTCACCGTCCAAAAAGGAAAAAAATCACAAATTCTGAGAGGAAGATGAGGGTCTTTGATTCAGTTTAATGAGGAAATTGTTATGATGTTATTCTTCTTTTTCTTGGAGCAGCTCTCTGAGGATCTTATTTGCTTTCTGTGCTATCAGAGCCGTTGAACTCAGTCACTGCAGCTTGTTGTGAAGGTTTCAGGACTGTGAGGAGCTGTAGAGTTGATTCAGAGTGGCTGTCTTCATCTCAGCAGGCTTCTCATCAGACAAAACTGTGTGTGTTTGTGTGTGTGTTTGGGGGGGCACTGTAAGCTTAGAGTGGGAGTATGCTGTCATAGCAATACTGTATGATGCATGACTGCAAGTTAATGTGCAAGCTCTTGCTTTTTGCTTTTTCCTCACTGATCATTCAAGCAGTCAGCCAGCGATGAGTCATGGAAACAACAGAGGTGGAATAACAGTATCACAAGTGAACTCATATGAAAACATCAGACTCAGAGGATACAAGTCATTACCTTAAGTTTGTTTTCAAATATCAATAAAATGTAGGAAAATCTTTCTTATTTTAGGCTGTTTCTAAAGAATATGTCATGACAATATGACTAATAATCAGTGTAAGCAATACTGCCATCTAAAATAAACTCTCCGAGGGCTTAGTTGATTAAGTCCAAAGTGATATGAACTTGGATCAGGTGGGATTAGAATAAGAAATACCCAAGTTTAAGCTTTTTTTTCTGAAGAAATCTACAAGATTGCATTCACCAACTGTGCAGCACATTTCAATTATGTGTATGTGAAAATTGACTCTGCATGTCACAGAATAAGAGTCTGAAGCTGCCCACTATCTCAAAGTCATGGATTAGACCATAGTTATAGTAGTTGGTGTTTCAGCAGCAGGTGATAAGATGGGCTTTTGTAGGATTTTCAAATTGAATTTCCTCTGAGGCTGGAATTTAACTTTTCCACCTAAGAATATTTCTGTGTTTTCAATGTTAAAAGTTAATAAGAACTCATTTAACATAAAGATATGGACCTGCATTTTTCATAAAGTGTTACAGGGTTAGTTATGACTCTGATTCACTGTAAAAACAAGGCAACCTTCTGCACTAGCTTTTTTAATTTTGAGTATGACTAAAAGTTTTACGTTTGAACCGGCTTATGGTTTTTTTTTTTAGATAACTTCAAATTTTGAGTTCTACATACCAAGAATTCTGAAATGTGAATGTAGTGCCAACATATTACTTTTTGTACAGTAAATGTACTTTTCACCTCTAGTCTCTTTCACCCACCCACACACTGATGGCACAGGCTGTTGTGGTAGGGGACCATCAGCTTTAGCTTACATGATCACATGTGAGCATTCTCATGTGACAGCAGGAGAAGGATTCAAACCCTGACCCTGAGACTCTACCGCTTATCCAAAGCCAGACCACAAATTCACAGCCTACAAACTAATGAACTCATGATTAGTCAACCAACTGCAGTTTCAATACAATACTCAAACTTATTCACCTTTATGGTGATAAAGTCCACACAGGACAGGAGAACAGGGGAGACGGTGGCACATGTGGGATATTGAGGTGTAGATGAAGACCCCTGTAGATTTGAGTTGGCAACCCTGTTCTTTGCTGAATAATACTCAAAGAATTTAGTTCTAACCTCAAACCTATAATTTTAAGTTTTGACAACTTTATGAAAATAGACCACCTTTACACAACAAACTCAATAAAGGTAGGCGAGATAACTACGTTAAAGTAGTTTGCAACTCAATAGAAATCATTTTTCAGGTGACCAATTTTCAGTTTTCATTTTCACAGTGTTGCTGTATGTTTAAATTCCCAGACATGAGAGTGCTGGTTAGCCCAGGTAGCAGGTAGCCTGTTTTATGAAATAAAGCCATGAAGAGTGACAAAAGATGTGATATCACTGCCGACGAGCCATTTCAGTGTCTTAAATGAACATTTGGCCTATAAAGTCATTACTATATTTTAATTTTGTCTTTGTTGTCTTCTGTTATCGCATTTTACATCACAAACATATGGAGTCATTAAAAGGATCTTGCTTATGGCAGCATCAGCAGTTTTGTAATGAGCTAACTTATTGTAGCCAGTGGCTTTGATTACCATATGCTCGGTATTTTCTCCCATACTGAGAAGGCAGCACAAATTAATCTGATTGCCTTGCTCCATATGCAGCGCACTTTGAGATAGGGTGAACCAATTAGCCAGTGCATTTATATTACACATATATACCGTTGCCATAATACTTATACTGAGAAATGGGCATAGTTTAAAAATGATGTAGTGCAGTAGAGATAGTTTCTTGAAGTATTTTGGGATTTTTGTTAACAGTGAGTAAGATTTTTATGTTTTCAGTATCATCATAAGGAAGATAATTGTGAGATTGGGTCTTAAAAGATTTGACACTAACAAAACAAAAGTAACTGAAGACTTTGATTAAAATTAATGGGTTAGAAAAACATGCCTTCAATTATTTAATTAATTTTAGTAATGTAACAAAAATATACATAGAAACACAGATGTGCTATCCTGACGATGCCAAAGGCTGGGTATAATATGAAACACTTGCTAACACCCTCCAACTTGACGTGATGTATGATGAACTGAATTGAAAGATGTCCTTCCATTCAGCCCGGAGGCCAGAAAACACATCACTGCGTCTCCTCTTTCGTCTTCTTTTCTTTCTATTTCCAGTTTCCATGTCTAAAGGGGGTTGTTATAGATTAGCTTTTCAAGATGTTCAGGATCAGGTATCTAACGAGCATGGTTTGATGGGTCCTGGTTTAAATTGGAAGATAGCTAGAAGTCTTGTAAAAAAGGCTGAACTTGGGATGCCCAAACTTGTTTTTATTTATTTATTTATTTTTTTTCACATTCACTCATTTCTGGTTACTGTGTTGATACTACATAATCTGAATCTGTCTAGTTTAGTGAAACATCTGCATTTAATTTTAGTGACATTGTCATATTCTCATTTGGTTTCAATGGGGTATTCAGTAATTCATTCTTTGTACAGTGGTTCCAGTAAGCATGATGGGGACATACTTGCTTCATTTTCAGAAGAACAAGGCATTATCGAAAGAGAGGGGAAGAGTGTGGAGACAGTGAAAATAAAGGCACTGGATACAGTGTTAATGCTACAATTTCATATTTAAAGCTTTAAAACATTAATTATCACAATAATATTCTTAACAAAGATGTAACTTTGCAAGCAAGTTGTATAAAATCATACCGCTGTGTGCTTGGCTGTGCTGATCTGTTAAGACTCCTAAATCAAAGGATAACCAACAGTGACTGGCAGCTGCCTCTACCATAAAGACCTTTCTGTGTTACAGAATCTGGAAAAAAAAAATTTGCATAAGCTTCACTTAACTCAGCCTGAGCAGTCAGCTGAGGAGTTAAGGCTGTGTCAATGGGAGAGTAAAGTCTTCCCTGCTCACTAGCTGACTGGTAGACTGAAAGCTGATAAGACAGGGTACATTTCCACTTCATCTCCCACTCTGCAACAAACACAGAGGATTCCCCAGAGAGAGGAGTGGGATTATTTTGTTGAACAAAGACGAAACAGAAAATTGTATTACCTAATTCAGACAATGTGTTGAACTGCTGTCTACCTCATTTGATTTTGCAAAATAATGTTGCTGGAGTATACAGCAACAATTCCACTAGCTGATGTTGTACTTTGGCTCTTCTCAAAATGACTGTGCTCATGAAATCATCCATATACTTTATGTATGTATATATATATATATATATATATATATATATATATATATATATATATATATATATATATATATATATATATATTTTTTTTTTTTTTTTGGGGGGGGGGGGGGGGGGGTCATTGCTAATTTTTAAGAAGTTACGTTAAGAATCACATCTATATAGTTTCGCTTTCTTTTTTAAAAAAAAAAAATTATTTTCTGCATATTAGCTAAAAGCTTTACTAACACAAGAAACAGCCAGATTTATCAAATGTGATAAAATCAGATGTGAAAAAATATAAACAAAATGATATAGCAATATTTTTGTGAATTTTGTTAAGAGTTCATAAATTATTATTATTATGTTTTTTTGTTTTTTTTTTGGTGGCTCAGGCTTTATAGGGTTAACTACTCTGTCCTACCCTAACCAATCCAAACCCAATCAAATCAAATTGTTATGATCATAGTATATTGTGTATTGTTTTGTATCTCTTTTATAGGCTATGTATGCTCAATATGATGCATATGAATGTGTCATTACATAACATTGCGAAATATTGCTTTAATGTGCAAATGTAATACCAGAACTATAGTTATGAACAGTCATCTATCAGTCTACTTAACAGTAATGAACTTATCTAAGATTTTTTTTTTTTTTTTTTTTTTTTTTTTTTTTTAAAAAGAACTTATCTAAGATTAAATATTTTTGGCATTTGGTTGAGGTTAGCGTTGTAGACAGCAGATATATTTTTGGAATTGCAGACAATATGCCAAAAATCACAAAAGCATAAACAATAACAGACAACATCCTAGCTCCCGTTTTGATGTAGACTTCAGATTGGCATAGTTCATGTCAAATACATGTGCATATTTCAAACATACAAGTAATACCAACTGAATATGGAGAGGAAAAAGGCGAGACCAACTTGAAGGTTGAGTGATGAGATGATGAAACAATGACGAGATTTTAGACATGATAAAAAAAAAAGAAGTGACGCAGAGCAGCACAGTGAAGCTTCTGCCTGCCATTTATCGCGGTGTGTGGGACGCTGTTTCCCTGACAGCTGAGACAGAGGATGTGCTTCTGTATGCGAGTGTGTGTGTTCATCTCACATTCTTGGATGCATAATACAGATTTCCAGCCTGCTGAATCAGCTGCCCTGAACCTCCCATCACAATTACAGCCAGCATGTGGCAGGGCTTCGACACTGGCGTCTGCAAAATGTCACCGTGCTTCACACACCCTATCAGTCGGCAGATCTGTCCCCCGCTAACAGGCCTCTGTGTGGGAGCACTCGCAGACATGGTGGATGCTGACTCTCTGAACCTCCCAGTGGGAACCAGCGGGAGTATTAAGTCCTGATGCTGCTCAGCCTTAATTAAATAATCCCTTCCAGTAACATACATTTCAGAAAGTGTTGAACCAATTCCTTTTTTTTTTTTTTTTTTGTCAAATGAGAAAATGTTATTTTTTAAGGACTTTTTCAGGGAACGGGCCAAACTGAGATTTTATCCTATTAAAATATTTTATATTTTCCGCAAGGACCTGACAAAAATTCTAAGCCATTCACTTTGTCTGACAATTCTTGCTGGTCAGGTTTTACAGGATCTCAGAGTCCATCAGGAATCATCGTGTGATGACATGAGGTGATAAATGTGTCTGGGAACAGATGCCAGCTTTTCAGTTACCATGGTGTAGCTAGCAGTTACGAAACAGCTCCAAGCCAAGACTTGAAACCCAAGTCACCAGCTAACAGTCAGTGACTCAGCATAGGTCAAAAACAAGGATGGATGTTGAGGTCAGTGAGTAGTGTGCCTTCGCTTGCAGTGCAGTGGTGGTAATAAGCCAGCAAGAAGGAAGCTGTGTGTGTTTCTCTCTCTCTCTCTCTCTCTCTCTCTCTCTCTCTCTCTCTCTCTCTCTCTCTCTCTCTCTCTCTCTCTCTCTCTCTCTCTCTGTATGAATCAACGAATTGGAATTGTACAACTTTTGGGACCCCCTTGAAAACGAGATGATTCATCTTAAGGGGCTATCCCATCAGTAAACAAATTTACATTTACAAATCAGTCTGCGGACAATTCTTTGGGGGCAACTGTGGATCAGTGGTAGAGTTGTCATCTCTCAATCAGAAGGTCGAGGGTTTGATCCCTGCTCCTTCAGTCACATGTCGAAGTCTCCTTAAGCAAGACACTGAATCCCAAATTGCTCCCACTGTTGGTCAGTGGTGTGTGAACGGGTATGAATGGGTTAGAATAATAAAAAAAAGATGGTTCCTGTATTGAACTTTCTACCATCCACGTGTGAATGTGGTGTGGATGGATGACAGTGACTAGCACAGTAAATCACTTTGAGTGGTCAGAGAGACCAGAAACACGCCCTATAAGTTCTGGTCAGTCTATTTGAGGAGGATGCATCTGAGAAGCTACTTGTGTTGAAAGAGCTGAATTGCTGTGGAAGCAAATGTTTCTGTTATTGTGACAACTGTTGGCAGGGTTGTATGGTAAAGACTTTTTAAACGTTCTTTCAGGGGAAAAGTTGTCAGAACTTTTGTTTTTAAGTAAGCTGGCAAAAGTTTGACTTTCAAGTGAATATGTTTGTAAAAGAGTTTTTTTTTCATGACAAAACAAAGAATCAATCCAAAGCATGTCTTCACATTAGCCTGCTCGCTGGAGAACATGAACTGCACTCTAACTTCCACTTTGTTGTTGTTTTTTTGTCTCTAGACCAATGACGTTGCTGGAAACGCCTGGAACTGGCTCTACTTCATCCCCCTCATCATCATCGGCTCCTTCTTCATGCTCAACCTGGTGCTTGGTGTTCTCTCAGGGTAAGACATCTCATGATGGCTTCACACGTTTCCAGATTACTCGACGCTTTGGTCATGTTATATGCTGTAACCTCAAATTCTGAAAAACAAATCTCGAACATAGCTTTTATATCAATGTGTTTCAAGTTGAGTGACAAACTTGGTTGTTTGTGAGCCCTGCTCCCAGTCCCTCAAGTGTGTCATTCAAAATTTGTATTTTGTACTTCACAGATGTTTTTTAGACTGCAGTGTTGTTGTTTTTTCATACCACCTCCAGTTTTCTTTGTTTTTTATTTCCAGGAAACATTTTCTGTTTGTGACACTCAAACACTCACAGCAGTGTTTCACAGTAAACAGAACATGATTTTTGTTAAGGGGTTCATAGAAAATATTTTTTTTTTTTCTTCTCTGGAGATTCTGCAGAAATTAAGGAAATTATCAGGAGATACTTAAAGGACATAGATCAATATTTTAGACCATCCAATGTCATCATTTATACTTTACTTAAAGAAAGATACAGTGTCCTCCAATCATGTCAACTCTTTAATCAGTCCCTTACCTCTGTTACTCACATTTCAAACGCTGAAGACAAAATACCTAATGAGCAAAATTCAACTGATCATTTAGCTCTCTCCCTCTGCTTCCCATGCTACTCCCTTTTTCTCCCTGTATCTGATCGTCTGTCCCTGTTATCTTCTGCTGTGTAGAGGCTTTATCTTTAATCATCCCGGTCCTTACTGCTTCTCATTGTATCTGTGGTCATAGAGCGTCTCCTCTCACCTGCTGTGACTCACAGCTCTTTGCCGCAGTGAAATCAGGATGAAAGCAAAGATTTGTGTGATCATTAGAAAACTCTGCTGGAGGGACTTCATTCACTCTTGTTATTCTCCATGTTTCAACTGTAACCCATGATGAGGACTTACATTTTTCTTATCACGTGTTCTTTTTCTTTTTGTCATATTTCCCCTGTAAAGTTAGCATGAGGTGAGGCTAACGAGGCGATGTTTTCAGGAAATGTGGTTAAAACGGGTCCTCCATACTAAAAAAAAAAATGTTCAGACAGCTCCTCCCTCGGGTCACAGCTATGAGGCATGTCATCTGATGATCTGATGGACATCTGATGATTTAAACATACTGCCAAATCAGACAGGCACTGGTCCTTTCGGTCAGAAATTACAAACACTCACTGTTACAGGAGGAGGCTCAAGTTCTGTTCAAGTTCTACAATTATAATGTGAAATAACATAACTTTTAGGGCTGCCACATACGATTATTTTGATAATCAACTAGTCTCTGATTATTTTTTGTGATTAGTCGACTATTGGGATCATACATAAATTGCATCTTATTGCACCAGCATACAGCTAACATCATTAGCTTCCAGCTTCAAGTGTTTAAGGTATGTACTAACTAAAAATGAAGACAATTAATATGATAGTTCATTCAGCTTTTAATGAACTTTGCAGCTTGTAGCAGCATTTCTGACATTTTTTTAATGTACCAATTTTCTATTCAAACATGACATCGCTATTAAGTAGGTAGCTCCCTGTTGACGTTAATGTTAGCAGCCAACTAGCCAATTAGCTTACCGAGATTGTCATTCTTCGTCAGAAAATAAATCAGCCACGGCGTGCTGTCTTTTCAGATGCTCGTGCATCACCGTCGTTCTGTCATGGAAGACCATTTCTGCTTTGCAGATTTTGCATTGCACACTTTTCTCCTTTATTTTGGAAAAATGCTCCCAAACTTTCGAGCTCTGCTGCCGGCTAGCCATAATACTGTTGGGCATAACTTTTCCGGTGACATCATGGGTTACCCTGGTTACCACTTCTGCGCGTATGTGTCAAGGACAGAATGGCAGACGAGACAGGTGAAAGGACAGCAGCAGTTTTGAGGGAAAAATAAAAATATTAAAACGATGACGTTGATTATTAAATAAGTCGCCGACGAATTTGATCGTCGACGTCATTGTGACTAGTTGACTAATCTTGGCAGCCCTAATAACTTTAAATGTCAAGTTAATATAGTTTAAGAATAAATGAGACATTTCTTTTTATCTGGTGTAGAGGAGAGGACCACTACTTTCCTTGTATCTGTTTGTGAAGTATGAAGTTGAAATGAAGAGTGTTAGCTTCACTTAGCATGAAGATCGAAACATCTTGTTTGGCTATTTCAGAAAGCCAGAGTTAACCTGCTTTTTCTTGTTTTGTGTAACCCTTTCTTTTTGGTCCTCACTGTTATCAGTTGTCAGCCAAATTAGGGGACTTTTAGAGGTCATTTCTCTTAATAATAATAATCTCATAAAAGTAGATACAGATTCTTTTATGCATAGCTAGACTGAGACGTAAAAAACAAGTTACTGACTAGTAGAGTGACTGATAGTTATTTTGTTTCTTTTCTTGTTGATCAGCTTTGCTTAGCATAAAGAAACAAAGCTGCTTGTCTGCTGACTTTAGTTTACAAGTCAGTTTGTATTGTGATCTCATGCGCTATGATCAGAAGCCATAACAATGTGTTTCCTCCATCATACCTGCATGTCACAATTTTTGTTCTTCATCAGCACATTCTGAAATCTCTGCACACAGACGCTTCCTTTTTCTTGCCCTCAATAACTGCTGACTGTCATCTGAATTTAAGTGTTGATAAACCTTGAAATGAGCACTTGAACACTCTTTGTGTGTAGGTTTCCTCATGGCATGCACCAATGAAGAGAAATGACAAGAATTAAGCTTCAGGTCCAACATTTTAGACATGACAAAATGTTACATCTGTTAGATTTTTTTTTTTTGTTGTTTTTTTTTCACAGAGAATTTGCCAAAGAGAGGGAACGTGTGGAGAAGAGGCGGGAGTTCCTGAAGCTTCGGAGGCAGCAGCAGATCGAGAGAGAGCTCACAGGATACTTGGAGTGGATCTGCAAAGCAGGTCAGACTCATCTCTGAAACAGCATGAGAGCTGGCATGTATGTGTTTGTTGTGTTAGAAAAACACGAGAAATTGATAGAAAGTCCCTGTGTCCTCTCTCCCTCTCCGGCTGCAGAGGAGGTGTTGCTGGAGGAAGAAGATGAGATTGCTGAGGAGAAGTCCCCGCTGGATGGTGCGTGGTACAAGAGGAAACAGAACCTGCCAGGTGAAAACAGGGCTGAGTTTCTGATGCCTGCTTTACCATGATCCTTCACTGCAGGAGGTCCATGGTAAACCAGGCACAGAGCTGCACAGATGATCATTTACATCCAGCACATGACACCCTCCAGCATCTGGAGTTAAACCCATGCATTTTTTTGAGTGAAAAATATTCATAAAGCCAAGCTTTTATTTCATTTTTATGCAGCTTCTTCTTTCCCTCTTTTTCTCTCTGTCCTGCGCCTTTTCTTTCTTCATCCATAATCCCAGTCTATTAGGTCTGGTGTGAAGGTAAAAGCGCTTAATTACTGAGATTTAAAGCTTGGGTCAGATTGCATTTGTTGGAATAAAAAAACATGTCTCTCTCTCTCACACACACACACTAGCACACACACTCTCACACATGGACACACATTTCCCAGTAAGTAGTCACACACTGGAAACACATCCAGGCTGATGATTCTAGTAAAGTGACAGCTGCCAGCGGCCTGTTTTCTCAATTAGTTCCATATCAGGGATTAGAAATTCAGAAACTACAGCCATAGAAAATCCACTCTGATGTTGTTGGAGCAGAAAATACAGAGTTGGCAAGTGTTGTGTGAATGACAGGTATGAGTAGTAGAGAAAAGAGCCAATCATTGCTGACTGACTGAGTAGAGGAATGCTCTTTGTTCTAGTACAATTTATAAGCATGTCGTTGGAAGATAAATCCTTTGGGCCAGATACTTTTATTTTGAGGAAAAAGATGAATTAACTAATTAGGAAAAAAAATGATAACGTAAAAAAAATATATCCTTTTTGACTTATTAATGTAATTTAGTCATTGAAATTTCTCAGGCTGCAGTGCTGAAAAGATCTGCACATCCAGTCATTTAAACTCTTCTCTTAGAATGTTAAAGAAACTCTGAAGAAGACTGATAAGAATCATTTCATTTAATGTTTTGACACTTTTGTGTTTTGAACAGCTAATGATACAAAAATTGTGAATTTGGTGTACTTATAATTTTGTCTTTTGTCTGATCAAAGTATGTCCATTTAAAGTATTTGCTATCCTCATTCAAAGGCCCAGGTTTTTTCAGTCTAACACCTATGGTTAACTTTCTGTTCAGAGCCAGCTGACTATTAACAAAATCAGTCATTTTTCCACAAAGAATATAGAAATAGGCTGATCAGATACTGTCTGGGTGTGATTTCAACAGATACAACCATTAAAACAATCTCCTGAAGCGTTGTCGGTGGATTTTGCTGATGAAGTGACTGTTTTTGGCTCATAAGGACATAAAAGCTCAGAGGAATGTGAACCTATAAACCAGGGGGCACATTGGTTTGGGGTTTTTGAAACCTTTTATTGTAACAGTTTTGGCTGTCAGAAGCAAAAATGTGCACCGTTAACCCAATTACTTCAATGAGACCCATTTATACAGCACACTTCTGCCGAGGCAAAATATGCCAGAGTAATTTCCATTTTATTTGTACCAGTTGGTCATTTTGAGCCTTAAATTTGTGACTCAGAGCTCAGGTTGGAAAATACTGAAATCATTAACTGGGCTGTTCCTGTATTATGTTATTTTACATCCAGGCTTGTAGGTATTAATTTAACTTTCTCATGTTGTTTTCTTTACAGTCCTGAAACGAAACAAAGTCAAGAAAGGTAAAAATGATCTGATTGGTGCTGAAGAGGGGGAGGATCCTTTCGCAGACATCACCTCAGTCGGTAAGCCCTACATCCTTTGAATCCTTGACCCCCTGCTGGTCACCTAAGGCCCTCACATGCTGCCTGCTCACAGAGTTGACATTTACCATGAAAGTCTCTCCTCTACGAACATACCCGTGTCCCCAACACTCTGGTCTCCATTTATTACTTCAGTTTGTCATTGTATATCAGCACTATAACATCAGTCAAGAACCAAAAATCGCCTGAACACTGGATTTGCACTACAATAGCAGATTCAGCACCATCTGGATCAGGAGACCTGCCTACGTATCAGCTCCAGGGAAAAGACGTATAATTAACTTTTGGAATTAGTCTGTTGAATTAAAATAGAAAGGGAATCACCTGCAGCACATTAGAATTAGACTTTTAATATTTAATGACTTTATGGTGACACACAAAGACAACATCTAATTGCTTTTCTGTGCAATGAAAATGAGCGTAAGCAGGGTAATTGAAACTATTTCAATCACTTCACTACTTTTATTTAACTCTAATTGGATGTTTTCCATTAATTAAGCCAGAAGAGCATGCTGCAAAATCACCTCTCACCCATCTTGCATCTTATGATGTCTGCAGGTTAGCGAATGTGTTTGGTGCATATTTTTAATGAGCGGTACATTTGATAGTCAGGTTATTTTATACTTTTCTGTCAGACGCTTTGGGAGATGCTTTGACTTTTCTCAGTCAAAGTCTTGGCCACAAACACTTTTTGGTGCTTGTTAGGGATGAGGACGAATAGATCGTTGCTAAACCATGCTGTTATGATCCGGTCATGAAAATCCTCAAGGTCTGACTTCCTGCAACTTGATAGTGGCACAATTGTAGTGCAAAACTTTTCTCTCTCCTCTCACCTCACACACTTGTGTGTAGGTGTCATAAACAAATTTAGCAGTTTTGCTTTCTGGAGGCTGACAGCGATCCTGCCAAAGACTGGCTGAACCTACCAGTAGAACAAAGCAAGGATACCTCATTAGGAGAAATCCAGTGAGGCACGTAGGGACAGGGCAGAGAGCGGCTCATTTTAGAGACAAATTGTTTTAAGGCAGAATATATTTATAGTATGATGTGATACATTCAAGCAGTTATGGATGCCATTACTGTGGTGTTATTTTGAGAAACAGGCTTAAACTTTGACTTTGAATCTGTGTCCTAAATGCTCATTTCTGCATATGCAGCAGCAACCTCTGGGGTTGAAAAATATAGTTCTTCATTCATTTACTTATTCAGATTACACTTCTGTGTCTGACAATATGACATGTGTGATAGACATTTCATCAATATGTTTACACTGTCAGTAAACTGTTAAATCAGAAGGTTTAGCACTTTTATTTATATAAATAAAAACAACACATACTCAGAGAATTAAACAGATTTACAGTTAGTTCATAACTCCTCATTGATTTTCATTTAATTTTATATATAATTATAAAAAAAATTACAGCTACAGCATTAACATTGAATCATTCAGCAGAACATTTATCAACCTTTGTTATCTCGTCTATTACAGATAAGCTAATGAAGCTAAGCTCCAGAAGCTAACATTAGTTTAATTAGAGCCCTTTGGACAACAGCTAACAATGAGGGACGATCACCAAAGAACAAAACCTAGAACAAAACAGGCCAGTGAACTCCAACAAACAAAGTGACATCATGAACAACACAGCTAGGAGCTAACTTTTGCTTAAAATATGATGTTGACTTACCTTAGAACAGACGTAAACATCCTTATTAATTTTATTCACGTTGAGTTGATGTTGATGTGTTGATGTCTCCCACACAACTTTATCCAAAGAAGACACTTTTCTGGGTTGAGATCTGGTTTAGGAAAGGGTTAAAAATACACTCTGTTGCCCATCCTCTCAGGATACCTTGTGTCAGAGTTGCATGTACCCCATGAAACCATGTGACCATTTTCAAGCTTCAAATCTCAGAAAAACCTCATAAAACTGAATGAAAACTGACTTTCTGCAATGGATGTCCGGGCAGAGAATGTCCAAGTGCATGGGATTGCTATACGCACTGTGATTAGGTCATTCCATTTGAGGGCGGGACTTAGCCATAGGTCAATTATGGGTGGTGCAGAAAGCCAAGAAATCACATCAACTTCCATGTAAAAAAGCAAACAAACAAAAAAAGGACAATTAAACAAGTCACGAAAAAGGGTTGTGTTCTTTATACTAAATTTTCTTATTGCTGACAAAAGGACTGGGTTTATTATGAATTGTAACTCATCTGATGGATGTTTTTCAACACGAACACTCAGAAAAATTATGTTTCTTGGTGTAACGTTGTTAAGGAAGTGCAGATTAGGGCTGAAATGGACCCTACAACATGTTTTTCTCAAACAAAACCTGAACTGGATCTCCCAGCTCATGTAGATAGGTCTGAATCCAGAATATATCGAAACCAAGGAGAAATGGAAGTTCATAAAGGAAAGGTCTCTTGTTGATTTTTTGAAGGTAATTTTTACTGAACTTATTTAATACTGCTCTGACGAGTGGGCCGATATTGGAGATTCTGCTGATCACAGTAACAGGAAGAAGACAAGGAAATCACGCACAGTGATTCACTGTGAAAACGCTGACCAATTTCTTACTGCTGCACACTCACACATTTTCTCTCTCCCTTCTGCGTCACCGCTCTCAGCTCCTTCGGGCTCTCCTTTTGGTCGCTCCAGTGTGAAAAGCAGCGGAAAGCTGGACAGCTCCACCTACTTCCGCCGTAAAGAGAAGAGGACCCGGTTCTTCATCCGTCGCATGGTGAAGGCTCAGAGCTTTTACTGGGTCGTTCTGTGTCTGGTGGGCCTCAACACTCTGTGTGTGGCCATTGTACATTATGACCAGCCCGAGTGGCTGACGAGGGCTCTCTGTAAGTCTCTTGTACAAAACGCATGCACACTCCAAAACACTCCATGTCCACAGTATTTAAAGTCAATGGCCTACATAATGTGTTTTTTATGGTTTTGTTATCCGCCCATCTTGAAACAGACACAGCAGAGTTTGTGTTCTTGGGCTTGTTTCTGACTGAAATGAGCCTGAAGATGTACGGCCTTGGAGCGAGGAATTACTTCCACTCTTCTTTTAACTGCTTTGATTTTGGGGTGAGTTACTGATAATGCTTAACGCCAACCAGCAGTGATTCCTCTGCTGTAGATATGGATGATCGCCCTGGCCCTGTTTGGTTTAAAGAAACGGAATGTTATGCAGCGATGGATGACCTGAGTTTCATACTCCCCTGTTAGGTGATCGTTGGAAGTATTTTTGAGGTGATCTGGGACATGATTAAACCAGGAGCATCATTTGGGATCAGTGTGTTGAGAGCCCTGCGATTGCTTAGGATATTCAAAGTCACCAAGTAAGTTCAAATTCATATGTGCTTATGTGCACACAGCAGTCAGTGTTGTACTGTAAGGTTGTCTTTATATCATTATTTATGTGCTGCTTCCCTTCAGGTATTGGAACTCTTTGAGAAACCTCGTGGTCTCCCTCCTAAATTCCATGAAGTCCATCATTAGCTTGCTCTTCCTCCTCTTCCTCTTCATTGTGGTCTTTGCTCTGCTGGGAATGCAGCTCTTTGGAGGACAGTGAGTAATCTTTGTAACATATCCCACTGCTCTATGACTGCTCTTCCGTTTTCTTCCCTTTTTCATCTCAGACACATGTCCAAACACACACACACACAATGGACCACTTGTTTAGTCCTCTATCTCATCACTCCAACTGACTCCCCTGCCCTCCCTGTGTGTGTGTTTTTGTGGTTGTGTGTGTGAGATCTGTGTCTTGGCTTGGTGGTGGTGACAGACATGGTGACACAGCAGGTAGCTGGCAGAACAGCAGCCCAGACTAAGGCCTTTGATATCACTCTCAGCAGGAGCTCCATGTTGTCTAATGACAGGAACACCTCCTGATTCTTAGCTGACTGCGGTTTATAAAAGGCCAGTTATCCAGTCCTGTCTGACTCAACCTGTTTCACTGTCTGTTTCCCTCACATGTCACATGTCACCTCACACGTACACAGACCATGTTATGGCCACTCAGCTATGACTTTTTTCCCCCCAACATTCAGCATTATTTTTGCTGCTTTAACAGGCATTTGGTGTACCCTATTCTCATGGAAACTAACGCTACATTAATTTATTTAATTGGAAAATAAATGCTTACTTTTTTATTCCTTGAAAACCTATTGATTTTTTTTAGCCCATCTGCAGCCCATCACATGTCCTTTGTTGATGATATATGCCTCTGGGAGTGAACATTTTGGGTTTAGCCAGAAGCCATTTGTTATTGCAATTGTAATCCATTGGTGAGTGTTTGACAATAATGTATGCTTCGAGAGGACATGGCCAACCTCTTGGTATTACTGGGTAGCAAGGGGTTAGAGGTGGACAACTCTACGCAAAATTTAATCGTCTGTAGGCCTCATGATCACAGAAATGCCCTTTAGGTACTTCTGCAAAATAAATGCCATCATTTTCCTTGTTTGTTAAAAATTATGTGGAAGCGCCCATTTGTCTGTTTCAGGTGAGTCTAGAGCGTGGCACCTCTATTCACAGGGACTTCATCATGGCTTACTTTAGGGGTCCAATTTTAAAAACAATGAACCCGTCCCCGAGAGTTCAGAAGAAGAGTTGATTGATGCTTGTTGTTTATTGAATTGAGCTTGGATCTTAAAATTCTGCTGCAATCCTTGAAATGTCACTTAAATGTACTTGAAATTTTGGTAGCGATGACACTAAACTAAAATTGCATAACTTAATCAGTTTACAGACTGAATGATTGCTCCTGACACTACCTGGAGCTGGGATGTAATAATAGAGGGTTACATTCTGTCTGCTCTCGCTCTCAATACAAGCTGTTTTTCCCCCCATACACCAGAAACTGTGATTTTTTTGTTTGGTTAAAACTACTTGGACTACAAACATTTCACAAATGGAAACCAGAACACTTACCATACTCGCTGGCTGGACCTTCAAGTATGGAATCAACATTTTTAAGTGCATATGGAATCAGTGAGTAGAAACTGATGCGTTTGACACTTAATGCACTTGTATAACATAAGCTCAGCACACAAGAGAATACTTTCTCTTTAATGCTTCTGTTTTGGCACCAATGAGTCACTTCCAGCTATAAATACCTTTACTGAAAGCATTGACCTCTGACAGTATTCATGTGATCAGTGAAGGGTGTTGTTATTTTTTGCCATCACCTCCCAGTCAGGCACCGTTCAGCCCCAGATGAAATGCTACTTTCATGTGAAGTCATGTCTCCCCCTGACTGACGGCCTTCACAAACACCACACCGTTACTGGATGTCTTTGAAGCAGCAGGCTGTTGCCATGACGACTGGCATTATAACAGTCTGTGTCATCATTAGCATCACAATACTTGGTGTTGATGGACAAGTGTGAGATGAGTCTGACATCCACATGGTGCTCCCAGCCAGTGCAACACATCAGGCATCTGAAAATATTATCTGTACTAATGTTTATGTGTCTTTTATGGCCTCTGTTTACCCCCCAATGGCTTAAAATAGAACAAGGATGTCAAAGTATTTCTAATTTTTTTCATTTTTTAAGAGTCAAGATATGTTAAAAAAAATAAATAAATAAGATTGGGCTTTATTTAAGTTCACAGTTTAGGTATAAAAACTGAAGACAGCTTAGTATGAAATTGTCCCCAAAAAAGATTGAGTAATAGGTCATGAAGCAGGTCATGAAAGCTCTCCAATGTTTCTAACGTATTTTTACCTGAAAGATTTAGCTCTTCACTCCTACACACAAACAACTGGGCAAGCAAAAATCAGGAATTTACTAACACCTATTGATAGCTAACAAATATTGATACATTTTGATACATAGTACACATATTTAAGCATTTTAGTCTCAGATATTTGACATGTGCCAGTCACAACACTGTGTGAGAGACTCGTTCTCACAGTGGGCTGTCTCCTTGTATTCAGCTCCTTCTCTGTCAAGTAAGAGTCAGCTTTATTTCTCATAAGACTTCAGGATGCCATGAGTGTCCCCAATCATGTCACAGCCCACATTCTCTACATTATCTCTGGTTTACTTGTGTGCTCCCAGAGTGTGTGTTGCACTCACCCACATTGTTTAAACCTGCTGCTATTATCTGCCGGACTGATATGGCGGTCCAGGCACAGAGTTTAGCATCATGTGATTCTTGTTTTCAGAACTGATTTAATGAAGTCCCCATGGATGCTGCTCGGAAGCTGAACAGCACACTCCCAATCCCTATTATCAGAGTAAACAGAGGTTGGTGCACGCAGGCACAGCGGCAAAACACCACCACTGCTCCCTGCTATGGGCCCGCTAATCCTCGAGGAAGGAAAAATGGAAGGAGGCAGAGGTGTGGGAGAGGAGAAGGAGGAAAGAAAAGGAATGAAAAGAAGGCGAATGAAGAGGAGAGGGAAAGTAGATCAGAGATTCATTTATGAATATGAAAGGGACAAAAGCAGAGGGAGGAAAGCATCTGGAGAGAAAGAATGATGACATACCAAAGGAGGAAAGGCTTATTGAATTAGCTGCTTCTTTTCTCTCTTTTCCACCTCACTCCCTCCCACCTCCATTATGCATCTACGGTTAATATTAGACTCTTACTGATTCTGTGAGAATCAGCACAAGGATGATGTGGCTTTTTGCATTTACTTTTGGCTCTGCCAAACATTTCATTGGATTTTTTTTTTTTACCATTAATTTGAAGTGGCTTCCCAGAATGAACGGCGTGGCTCCCACTTTTACCATTTGAAGCCTAAAGCCTCCGTTTCAGTTGCCGCCATTGTGCAGCCAGAGTCTGCACAGTAGACTCTCAGAGGGACTCTGAGGGGAAACAAAAAAAAAAAAAAAAAAAAATATATATATATATATATATATATATATATATATATATATATATATATATATATATATATATATATATATATATATATATATATATTTTTTTTTTTTTTTTCTGTTGACAGTCTTATTGCTTCTTAGCTCTCCCTCCTAAAGTATTTTATTATTGCCAAAAAACTAGCAACAATCATAGTTAAATGTGACATAAAACTTAATATGAAAAAGAAACTTTTCTGAGAAAAGAGAACACAAAGCAGCCTAATAACATCTTAATGTAACCACAGCGTATGGATGTAAGAAACATTCCTCCGAGGTGTATTCATTTTTTAAAGTTTGACCACAGCCCATCTGGAATGAATGGAGAGGCAGACTTTTTGACCTATACTGCAGCCAGTCACCAGGGGGAGCAGTTTTTGTGCTGACCTCAGTTTGAGCTGAGTGAGATGATGTCCAATTTTTTTTTTACAGTCTATGTATACCAGTGGTCCCCAAACGACGGCCCGCGGGCTAGATATGGCCCGCCTCCACGTGTGACCCGTGTCCCTGAACAATATCAAAGAAGCATTATGATTTTTTTTAGTCTAGCCAAGCAATCGAGGCTAATACACGCATAGAGAATTATTTGATTATTTATTTCATAAATAGTGATATTCATTACATTAATAGTGTTATTTCATTAAAATTGTTATTGTTTATTTCCTGATGTTTTTTCTGTGAAGATCCTGGAAAGGGTTATTAATATTTGGTTATGTGTGGCTTACTCGAAAACAATAAATGTTTACGTTTAGGCACCCTCACAGGAAAAAGGTGAGGACCCCTGTATATCTATGTATACGCACACACGCGCACACACACACGCGCACACACACACACACACACACACACACACACACAAACACACACGCACGCACATAAAAATCACAACAAACAAAGATTGGACATGCTTTCTGAGCAGTGGGTCGATGCAGACAATTTTCCTCTTACTTCACTTTCCTTTGCGAGTCTTTTTCAAAACACAGGCTTTGTTTATATAGCTGTAAAATGCATTTTATTCATTCCATTAAGCAGAAATAATGATGAACCTTAATACCATGAGATGCAAGGACTTTTCATGCGTTGATATTGTGTATTAAAACAGTTTGTCAGCACATTCAGGTTATTAAAGCTGAATAATGTATTATAGTGAACTTTATACCCTGAGTGTTTCATATATCTTCATAACTTTCAAAGCAGTTTGAAAGAATAATCAGATTAGGGGCCTCTAAATCAATCAGTCACAGTCTTGTGTCTATTTTGCTGTATTTTTGGCAGTTGTAGGAGTGCTGATGTGTTAAACCCAAAACATATGAGCTCTCTATACAAGTGCTTCACTCTCACTGCTGCTGTTTGAGGTGCTGGACTGTTGAAACCCCAGAAGAGATATTTGTTTCTCAGACTTAGCTGCACGTCTCCCTGCTACATCCAGACTACCTTTATTTTCCTTTCTTGACAGCTGACAGCAGGTTCTTCGTCTATGTTTTTTTAGCTGTCACAACAGACAAAGAGAGACTCAAACACACAAAACCTACAGTGAACTATCTAAGGAATGTGCAGATATCTAAAAAAGTAGCAGTCCTGGTAAGCAGAAGCAGAAGTTGAGGGATCAATTCAAAAGAAGACAAGTCTCCTGAATTTAGACTTCACTGTCAGCTGTAATAATGAGCAGGAACACTGGGTCCGGGTGCTCTCAGTTGAACAGCCTTGCCTGACAATTGCACGTACTTGAAGCACAACCAAACAGGCCAGTAGGTCATTACAAAAGCAGACAGGTTCTCACCCCCTTTTACTGCTCGAATCAAAAATTTATCTAAACTTGAGTCAGAAATAATTTGTCTGGCATGTTGATGGTGTAAAAATAAATTAGCCAGTTAAAGTGGCTGACATTTAAAGGCCAGTTAAAGGCCTTGGACATTTAGACACAATTTCACTCGTTTTCTGTCAAATTTTTAACTTTAATTTTGAAATCTAAAATGGTTTCCCCTGAAGTGACTTGGTTTTAATTTTAAGAATGATACAGAGGTGAGAATAAAATCAAATGCTTTTAAAATAAATGTCGTACAATCTCTTATACAACAAAATGTGCTCTATTGGTGCACAGGTATTCACTCCTTTGTGTGTGTCTGCCTTCACTTGGTGTGTGGATGTTTCTGTGATGCCTAATGCCTACATGAAATACTTTTAACATTTAACTGCATCCTTTGAATAACATATTTTTTTTAGTTTTAGCTCACTTTTAATACTTGTGATCTAATTATTTTAGGTTTAACTTTGAAGATGAGACACCAACAACAAACTTTGACACCTTCCCAGCAGCTATCCTCACTGTTTTCCAGGTAAGTCCAGTCTAAATCTAACAACCAATAACACACTCCTGCATTCTCACTTTCACCCATGTAAGGTACATTTAATAAATCAGGTACTATTGATTTGAGATAGAAAGAGAAAGGTCAGTCATTTTAATTAGAAAGAATGGCTGATGTGTGTACGTTTTGTGCCCAGATAAGCTCAGAGATAATCCCTCAGTTAGTCTGTTCTCACAGCGCTTCACCCTGTAAGGTAAATTAAATCTACACTCTTTCAGATTAGAATGGAGCAGTATGAGATGTCTGCCGCTTTTTTGTCTCCCTCAGATTTTGACTGGGGAGGACTGGAATGCTGTGATGTATCACGGGATCGAGTCTCAAGGAGGTGTTCGCCGTGGGATGTTCTCCTCTGTCTACTTCATTGTCCTCACACTGTTTGGAAACTGTATCCTCTGTGACACCCATTTATTGATTCTGTAGAGTGTCCAAAAGCATCAAAGTGAAAATGGAAAAATACCTTTCCTATTTATTTATTTATTTATTTATTTATTTATTTATTTATTTATTTATTTATTTATTTATTTATTTATTTATTTTTATTTTATTTATTTATTTTTTTATTCTGTCATGTAAGCAGCTCATCCATAATAAAGATTTATTTTTTTCTTTTCCAGTCTTATGCATTACCTGGAATAGAAAAATCCTTATCGAAACAGTGAAGGTCTGTTTTCATACGCTGTAGTAATCCCTGAATCTGTCTGTAAACTGTTGCAAACAGACGACTCTAAAAATAGGACAAGATCTTCATGACACTTGCTGAAATGATGAGGTCATCACATAAGTATCTCCCAACTGGTTGGAGGGGTGAGCCTCAAACACAAAGGTCTGCCCATAGCTGTGCCCCAAAAGGCAACCAGAGGGCTGGCCAATCAGAGGTAAGGGGGTTTGTGTGGCTGAGAGTTTTAAAGAGAAAGCAGCTAAAAAATAAAGTGTTTCAGACAGAGCTTGAATAAAGGTTTTTCTAAAACACTAGTGTGAAAAAAATACGGATCATTTAGAAAATTACCATAGAGGTACTAGAGGAACAGTATAAAACCCCCAAAAAGCACAATACCCCCACTTTAGTCAATAAGTGTATTTAATTTTGAAACATCAGAGGCAGTGGTCATCATTACAATCCAAGTTAATGTATTTTAAAGGGGGGCTTGACATTTTGTTCACAGTCTCATTTATTTATTTATTTTTTATTTATTTTATTTTATAGTAAATATTTTTTTTACTAAAAAAAAAAACAACAACAAAAAGAAAACAGTCAGATATTTGTTTAAATGCTGAAAGGAAAGGGACTCACTGCCACCACTCATACCAGTCCCACCATGCACTGTCCACTTTACATCAGGAGAAACTTAACCCATGGGTTGAGTTTCCGTTTTGAGGACAGTCACAAACTAAAACTAACAAACTCCAATCTGTAAAGCTTTTTGTTTCTAGTGCTTACATTAAAAAATGGAACGACATCACTTTGTGGAGATCAGTCTTGACTTGGATAAGCACAACTGACTCAACTATAATTTTCCTGAGTCTTCTTGTTACTCAGACACTCTCCTGAATGTCTTCTTGGCCATTGCTGTTGATAACCTTGCAAATGCACAGGAGCTGACTAAGGTAGGCTGGGTCAGACGGTAATATTGCAGCATTTAGTCTCTGACGTGCAAATACTTTTTATCCTGAATGAAGTTTCAAGAAAGCCTTAAAGATGTCAACATGTCACCGGATGTTTGCAATCTGTATTGTTTTAAATGATTATATATCGCGGCTGTAGGATGAAGAGGAGCAGGAGGAAGCAGCCAATAAGAAGCTTGCCCTGCAGAAGGCTTTGGAGGTTAAGGAAGTCAGCCCAATGTCAGCGGCCAACATCTCAATCGCTGCGTAAGTTCTTTCCCCTGATATTAGCTCTGTTTATCCACGGATTTGTCCCTTTGTTCCAGTTTTAACCCTCTCAAGCTTCTTTCTTTTCCAGTTAATATCTTCAGTCTATTGATTCTCTCACATGCACCCACTTTTCTGTAATTGAGTCTAATGGATACTTTCATCAATGCAACCAAGTCAGCTATAATCAAAAATATGTCTTTTTCTCATATTTATGGATTGGGGGTGGGGGGTCAACCCAAACCAAAGGTTATTCAGAGGAGCTTTAAATAAATTAATAAATTATGACAAGGATTGAAGAGTCTCGAATCATATTAAAATAGTAAAAAATTGTATATATATTTGATATATATATATTTGAGGTTTTAATTCAGGAATGGCATGTATAGAAAGTTCATTAAAGATCTCTTAACTCCTGAAATGAAACTCAGTGAGACTCGTGGAGTCTCATGAGTTTGCTTACAACAAAACACCACAATTTACCTTTCAGTCACTATGCTTATCATAGAAATCAACACTGAATCAAGAAAGGCAACACAAGTTCACTGAATAAGATAAATAAAACTTTAATCTCAGCTGTCAGAAATTCTCATTGTTCCACGTCTGATAATGACTGATGTCTTCATGCACCCTAATAACTCCTGTCAAGCCAATATTTGAGCCCACCCCCTCTCCACCATCAGTGATTGACAGGTCAGGGGTTTGGAGTTAGAGTGGTTATTAATTTTTCCTCCAAATTCAGTCTATTTTTAGATCCAGCCTAGCAATGAAATTACGAGTCTGTCTGGAAATCTGGAACGTTTTCACCTCTCTGGGTGATTCAGAGCTGCAATATGAAACCCTGGAGGTTCATTTGATTCCCATCTGCTCTGTTAATGTGGGAAAAACAATAATGCACACTGTAAAGATTTCATTCTGTGTTTTATATGTACTTGCAGAGCTTGTGAAACAATTGGTTATCAGTTTGAGGAAGTGACATGCTCCTTGTTTCTCATATTAAGAAATAGATCAAACTGTGAGTGATCAGCTCAACAAAATTGACGTGATACCAATATTCCAATATTTCTCTTTTACTTTCTTTATTCATTACTGCTGTTATGCATTTAATTACGACTGCAGAATTTTCAGATTAATTTAAATTGGAAATGAACCAGTGGTAAATATCGTATGAAGCTGTTTTCATTTTAAAAGGGACTGTTTTGTGTGTATTATGTGTGCAGTTTCAGAGAAACAGGATTTCATTACAAAACAGATAACTCTTTTGAAGACAAACTTTGACATAAAATCTCTATGATCAAATATTGTTTGACGATGAATAAATCCCAAACTTACATTCTGGATTGTAACAGATTCAAGCTACTTGTGACTTTCTTGTTTTGGAATGAAACTCCTGAACTTTTCTTCAGTTTCAGTTTTCTGTCTTTATGAAAATGTCTGAGCACTCTTTGGTTTCTGTTGTGTTATTGAAGTAGTTGCACTGGTTAGTTTTTTACTGTTCTGATGAGGGGACAGGTGGACATTCCTGTACAGACAGACACACAGTCCACCTGTCCCTTCTGATTTTTTTGTCTCATTTTTTCTTTTGTTTTTGTTCTGCATGTACAGTTTTGTAAAGCAAAATCGAGATGCAATCTCTCGCAGGTCGTCCATCAACAGCATTCAGTCACCGTGAGTTCACTCTCTGTTACAATATTCTCCTCCTTGTCTCCTTTCCTTTCCTTCCTTGACTCCTCTACTCTCCTATAGTCTCTGCTCTCTGTGCCCTCTTAATACCATTTGTTGCATCCTTCACTTCTCTCCTCGGCTGCTCCTCTACTGTTCTTCCTGGTTGTCTCTTCATCTTTCCTTTTTTTTCTCCTTTTCTTGTAAATGTTTATTTTTCTCTATCCCTCTCCCTCTATCTTACCTTTTATCCCATTATCTTCTCTCTATGACTCCTATTCTTTCATTTTCTTGCACCGATCCCTCTCCAGTTTTCACCTTTCTTCTTTTCTCTTTGTCTCCTCTCCTCTATTTATTCCTCCTCTCCTAGCCTTCGTGAAAACAACATTGTAGTATTACTTGTCTCCTTGGTCAAATGCAGTATACTAATGCTTCTCATTCTTATTCTGCATGAAATGTTAGTCTTGTTTTTTTTCCCCTGCCTTTTTTGCTTAGAGTTTTGCCTACATGTATTTTGAAGAATGGAGAAACACTAATTATGTGCAGTGTGTGAAAACTAAACAAAATGTTATATTTTTTTCTTATAGAAATAATCAGCAAAATATATTTTTATTTAAAATTGATGTCTTAGTAAAAACCTGCATATTTCTGCCAACAGGGGGTGACTCCATTGGTATTGAATAAGGTTTTTGTGAGGATGTCTAGAAACTGACCCTACTTCTCACTTTATCTAGCACCTCATTAAACATTTTCTTGGTAATGGGTTTATGATCAGGCTGCACGTTGGTACAGAGGTCAGCTCTGTTGCAGTGAAGCGAGTTGCTTCTGCTTTGAATTCCTGCTCTGACTCTTTTTAGAGAGTTTGACTTTGAAAGACGCTCATTAGGTTACAGTTCTTGTTGACTATAAATTGTCTGTAGTTATGAGTGTCTCTGGTTGTATGTATATATGCTAGTCCTGTGACGAACAGGACACCCATCCAGGGTGTAAACCATAGGCCGTTTCATATATGGACAGTCTCCATGATGTCATCCACCTGTTCCTGAACAGAGTAATGATGTCAGTCGTTGGTGGGGGCCATATTGGAATTGCTAACTCCAGAGGTGGGCTTTGAGCCCCTCACTGAAAGCTACAGGGTGCCAGACCTGTCAGTCATGTGAGCTGCGCCTCTGATTGGACAAACTTGTGATCGTAATATCTTCTGAAAAATTGTGCCAGTAGAGAAAAGAGCTTTTCAGACCCAAGCTGTTTTTTGAACCAGGCGCAAAACATATTTTTATTAAGGTCTGTTTTTTATTTATTTATTTATTTATTTATTTATTTATTTATTTAGCTTGGTGTGTATGTGATTTCTAGTCTTTTTGTAGCCAGCTTAAAGCAGACTGTTAATGAACTGCAACTATTAGCACTTTTTTTTTCTTAACCGGATGTCGCTCCTTGGTGTAAGACCTGCTTCTTGCCCGGTGACAGCTAGTTAGCTTCAGCCCCATTGTCTCAGTCACTCATTTAAATTCTTCTCCAGAATTTGATGTCTACTTTATTACCCACAGTCCAATTCAGAGCAGTCTTAGAAACCATCATAGCCTCTGGGGGCCATGGCTAGCTTCTGCTGAACTGATCAGCTGGTAATTACCTGGTAAACAGGACTTCTTCTCCAGTTTACGGTCATACTAGCATTTTTATTCATAGAAATGAATGAAAAGCTACATCTTTGTCATGTGACCTCAGATTGCATTACAATGGATTTTTTTTTCTTTTTGTATAGAGCAGTAAACAGGGCAAGACTGGGGAGTGACATGGGAAAGGGGCCACAGGCTGAATTCAAACCCAGGCCACCTGCACGAGGGTGAACCTCATGGAGCACAACCTAGACCACTAGGCTACATTAGATTTGTTCTGCTGATTTTGGTCTTTGAGGACACTTTTCCTGCCTCCGGACAAAGCTCACTGAGAAGCAGACCATACTATTCTGGCTTCAGATTGCTTCCAAATTGAAGGCCTTCTGTGTCGAGTGAAATTAAGGATAAAGCAGACGATGCCATGCAGCCTGGCTGACTGTCACCACAAAGGTTCTCTGGAGACTAAGATAAACACAACTCCTCTTTTAGTCCAAATAAGAAATAGTTCTTTCTGACCAAACATGATGGCAACAGCCATAATGCCAGACTTCAGGTAGCATGCCAGGAGTTTTTGCACAGCTGTCCACAGTGATTACCACTGAGGGTAAAAGGTTAAAGTATCAGACACAGAAAGCAATTACATGTTAAGAGCACAAACAGATTGTTGGCTTTGAGGCCATTAAGAATGTAAAATGTGGATTCTCAAACACAAATATTCCTCCCTCTGGTCATCACTAACCATCATGTGCTTTGTTGAAGACTGCAGCTCCGTGCCAACAGTAATTCATGTTACGCTTTGTGCTCGCTGATGTGAATAATCTGTGTATAAATGTTTAATTTCTCTCAGTGTTGCCTTCACTGCAGGCGGTTTAGCTTTTCCAGTCTGTTCGCTTTTTTAGACCCCCCCAAGACAGCACTTAAACAGACAATATGAGCCGTGGCCAAAATTAAGCAGCCAGCTGTAAGTCTGCTCTCCTGCCCTCTGTTTTCTCAATTGATTAAAGTCAAATGGAAGCTTAGAGACGCTGATTTAACATCTCACCTCCAGCTTATCTTTGAGAACAGAGTCTAATTTCTTTGACATTAGCTTTCTGGTGTTTTTCAGTCGGTGTATGCACGTTGGGAATCTGTTCCACATTATAATCCTCTCGATGTCACTTCTTGCTTTAAAAACACTCTGTGTGTGTGTGTGTGAAGCTCACTTGTCTGTGGGTTTTTTTGTCTCGTGTCTTCTGTGTTTTTTATCTGTCTGCTTTCTGTCTGTCTTTCCTTCAGGGTATATTCTGTCTACTCCTCCCCCACCAGATGCATCTTGAGGTACAGGTGGCCAGATGGGACAAACTTAACTAACCCACAAAGCCCCATGTAAATAAATCACGTTGTGCAGAAACAGATACAGTATGACATGTAGACCCATTAGAGGACTTTTTTTTTTGTTTATTGTTGTTTTTTTAAATTCTTCTCTCATTAGCAGAGAAATTCCTTTTCATAAAATCTCATTTCACTCCTGAGTGTGGTCTCTAACTAATACTCCTCTCAATGCAGGAAGCAGCTTGTTGTCTTCCTCTGGATACATGTTGAGAATTCCCATCACTCACAGCACTTTACCTGCCTGCCCCATCTGCACATGTTCAAACCATAATTTGACCATAAAAAAAGTGTTTCAGTTTTTCTGCATGTCAGACCAGTGAAGTTTAATACATCACACACCTGATATTTCCAAGTTTTCACTGCTGACTTCAGAAGATAAAGATCATAGACATAGAAGTTTCTTGTTGTTTTTTAAGATATGAAAACCAATAACAGGAACCAACAACACTGACTGTCACTATGGGACATAAATAATGTAAATAAATTTTTAAGGGCTGATTACTGAGAAAAACAGCATGCAAAACATCCAAATTCATTGTTCAATACAGTACATTATTGTTGTTTTATTGCTTTGGTAGCCTGATTAGAAAAACTTCAAACCAGATACAGAAAAAAAACCTACTTATTTTATAGTCTCATTTGAAAAATATAAATTTACAGTGGAATGTGTGAAACAGCCTTATTGCAGTTGCACACACCAACAGCAGCTCTTTGCAGTTTGCTGCAGTTTGCATCTCATTATGAATGAACTGACAGCACTGTATTTGAACCACATGTAAGGTGAGATAGACTGGAGAGAGACGCTTTGCTGTTTTACTGTTGAGATTGTTCTTGAAATATTTGATACAGATTTTACAGTCAATGTATAGCCAACCTTCCATAGGAAGCTAGCAAGAAGTTGCTTAGTCGGATAAAGAAAGAAAGAAAGAAGACAACTCATGACAGAATCAACTCCTGATTGTTGTAAGAATAGCAGGTATCCTGGTAATGAAACAGATTTTATGCACAGATATTTTAGTTTCTAATCTTGGTGGATTTTTTTGTTTTGATCACTGAAAAGTGAGAGTGTAACAATGCTTTATATTTATTCCAGTGGAGTGGCCGTCTACTCTCAGCAGACAGTAAAACTCTCACTCTCACTACACATTGCTGTTGGCTCCAGTGATTGTAAATTAGGTGTTATTTTCAATGAGGCTCATTTGCATAGAGAGCAGCCTATTTCACCTTAAATGAATTCGTATGGTTCGTTTAAATGTATGCACATAAATCAGATGTGAAATGATGCTATTTGCCTTGCAGAGCAATTTGTGGTGCACTTGGTTTGTGAATTAGGCGATGGTTTTGTTTTGTTTTGTTTTCTGGCTTATTTTCAGGTGTGAAAGATATACAGGCCTTCTGTGAATCAGGTGAATCAGGCTTCAAGTCTTTTAAATCAAACTTTAGCTGTTTTAAAATAAATGCTACATCTGAGGCCTGTACGACAAAGCTGGATTTTCTCTTAGTGAGGTAACTTCAGGGTTGACCCTGGATTTTATATCCTACGAAGCTGGTTCACTTCTTACCGGTGTGAATCACCGTGGGAACATATGCTGAACAGCTAACCTGCTCTAGAGCAGGTTAAGATCTGGATAAGAGATCAATGAGTAGAAAAGCAACACCTCCTGACCAATCAGCTCTCTTGGAAAATACCTCGCCTATCCTTAGAAGATCCTGGTGATGTTGGTGCGTGGATCGTGAGAGGAGAGCTTTAAAGAGAAAGAGTTTTTAGGGAGAGATTCGATCCTTCTGATGTTCACGTGGTCATCCTGTTCAAGAGATTCAGATTTTCCTCAATTAACTGAACTTCATGTGTCAGCTGATGGATCCATAAATAAATAAATTCAGTTGATTTCATCCAAACATCAGAGACAGAGTGAAGAAATAAAGCCTTGTCACTGACCGCTTTGAAGGAGGTTTTTGTACTTGTTCCTCAAGTCCGTTTAGCTCCACTGTTTACATCTTAAATAATGATGTTAATAATAATGGTCACACATGGCAGAACTAAAGAAACAGGAATTTATGAAACATACAACTACGTGGGAGTTTAGGAATTAATATTAATTTATTGATATTCAAACACAAAATATGCTCAGATGGGTTACTGAGCCTCAAAACTCAATGGAAAATATAAACCAAAGAAAGGACACTGAGGAAGAGCTCTGCCCCCAACGTCTATAAAGTCAGACTAAGTGTTTAAAGTGCTGTCTGTTTATGTTGTCCCATGAATTAATACTGTTTAATCTCATGAATTTAAACATTAACAGAGTTGACAGTGTTACTTTTGTCCTGATGACGCGTTTGAATTCTTCATATTTCTGAAGAATAACTGTCTGCTCCTCCACGGTAAAGTAGGCTGCTCTGCAAGATTTCTCCTGTTTCTTCATGTTTGTGATTGGTCAGATGCTGCAGACTCCACCCCTTTAATGTGAGCGAGCCCAAGACCAGAAAACCGGGATTCACTAAGCGAGTTGATATCCAGCTTCATAGTACCGCTTATCAAGATCCCGGCTGTGTTAATCCAGCTTTGTAGTACAGGCCTCTGGTAGCTGGCAAAGGCTGGATCAGTTTAAAAAGGGCTAAAATTACTTTAGAAACACTTCTTCACTGACAGTTTTCATTTTTATTACCACTGGTAACTTTTTCCATAGAAATGTGTCGGAACTAGTTTTTATGGACAGAATAACAGCAACAGGAAACTTTTTTCAGTTACTGGAATTTAGTTTCTGATAATCCACAGCGTTAGATAATCCTGCCATTTAAGGTGCTGGATATTTTATCATATGATGTCATATTTTGCAGTGGAAATTTGAACTTTACCTCTTTTAACATGCAGGCATGGTAAGTGGAGGCCTTACCATGGTAAACATTTGTACTGATGCATCCATAGACCACCGTTTGTCTGCTTTTTTCTCACGTTGTGTCTTTATTGTGGGCGTGATGGTTTAAATTAAATTAATGAAACAGTTGAGTATCAGCAGGTGGTGTGCCTATGGATGAAACTGTGGATGGTGGATGTTCAACTAAACCCTCTATCAATGTTATTGACAAAAACAGCTTTACAGAATGTTTGATTTCTCCTCATGGATTTCTGTTTGCAGTAAGGAGCAGCAGCGATCAGCAAAGGCCATGTCTGTGTGGGAGCAAAGAACTAACCAGCTTAGAAGGCACAACATGAGGGCGAGCAGCGAGGCCTTGTTCAACGAGCTCGACCCTGAGGAACGCCTTCGGATGACCACTGCTCTCCACCTGCATCCTGACATGAAGACTCACCTGGACCGGCCTCTGGTGGTGGAGGCGAGAGACGGTGAGAAACCTGGTAAGCCACCTGATGGAGGAAGGGAGGAGGCAGGTGGTGGCGTGGAAGACAACTACCACGTGCATTCCAGGAAGCATCACCGACATCGCAACAAGAATGGAGAGTGCAGGGATGGAGGCGACGGTCAAGGAGGGAGGCACCACATCCATCACAGCAGGAGCAGAGATCCAAATGGAAACGGCACCCATCAGAAAAAAGGGGAGAGGAGCCACGACCGAGATGGAGGGCAGGGACACAGGCACCATCACCAGGCTGGCTCACCTGAGGAGGAGGCCAATGGCGTGCGAGGAGGAGAAGAGAAAAGCCACCACCACCATCACTCTCACCTATCGTCCAAGGAGGGAAATGGGATTATAGCAAATGGTGCACAAGGAGAGCGCAGGATGAAGGGGGGAGGAGGAGGAGGAGGGGACAGTAACGGGGAGAGGAAGGCACGCATGCGAACGGTCAGAGCGCAGTCTACTCTGGATGGAGACGACTGTAAGAGGAACAAGAATGGGATCAAAGGTCACTGGTAAGACGGGACGCATTCAGCTCTGCAAATGGTTTTTGCTCTGGTTGGCCTGTTCTGTATTGGACCAGACTTCATTTATTCTGAAGTAATCATTTTTCTCACCAAGATATTATTTTCATTGATGAGACTGAAATTCACAGAAAGATAAATACTGAATTTCATTGCTTGTAGTTATTTATAAACACCGTTTGGAATGCTGAAAGATTCCACAAGATCTTTTTTTCCACATAAGCTTTTGTCTGTTTCCCAGCTGGAAAGGGAACTTCAGTTTGTGTCTTAAATTTGGCAGAAAAAGCTTAAAGCAGCCCATGAGCTGACCTTGCTCAGCATCCTCTCATGAGATGCACATCTCTTCCTCCAGGGAGAGACATCCAGATGCTGAAGAGGATGGCCTTGCCTCTAGTCCACTGCAGCCGATGCGGAGCAGCATGAGTCTGGGAGAAAAGCAAGAGGACGCTGACAACCAGAAGAACTCCAGTAGGGCCAGCCAGGCCCTCAACAGCAACGCTATCCACATCCCTGTTACCATCACTGCACCGCCTGGAGAAACCACCATCATACCCAGTGAGTAGAGCATCTCACTGTCACATTTAGTCTGGAATCATTTAGATGGTGAAAGACTGACAATATTTTGCTTGTATTTGCAAAACATTATAACATTTCCATTGGCCATTACTCTGCAGCAGAAACAATGAGCATAGAAAGGCTTATTGCGATTATGACTGCAGCTCTGGGGAGCTCTGATAATTTGTAATGATTGCGGAGGACGTCTGTGTTTTTAATCCTGTGTGAATCGACCATGTCTGTAATTTGTAAAGTCAAAATTCCAGGGCAAATAACCTACCATATTTCAAAACACATATGGGTCCTCTGTTAATATTAAATCAGACCAAATCAGCATCTCTGTATTTTCTTCTTTTTTTGGTAATAACTTCGTTTTTTTTTTTTTTTAAGATGGTCTCTGAAGCTTTTTCTGATTGTTTTCTGGTCAAAAATGATAAGGCAGCGTTGGTCATTCTAAACGAAGGTTTTAACACTTTAGTTGACATGAGATGGAAGGAGACTCACTATGTACCCCCCTGTCATTGGTCAGTACGCTGTAAATAGTCTAACGTAAATATAACAATGAAAAAAAAAACGCACGTAACTGGTTTAATGTCACCATACGTTGATATTAGGCAAACAGAGTCATGATTAAAACAAATAAAACAAACAGTCAGAAATTTAGACAGCTCCATAAATCAAGAGGTCTATAAACAAGTAACCTAAAATATGATTTTGAGTCTCTCACGCAGCAAGTTGGCACTGACGCGCTGTCTCAGAGGACAGCGCGCAGTCATATTATTGATAAAATCAGGCGTAGGACTCAGTACGAACTGATAATTTGCATAGTAGCTTTTAGATTTTAAGAAAATTAATTTTGTGATTGATGTTTTCTTCTTTTATCAGAATTTGTGGCTGAGTGAGGTGCTGCTGCTCAAGCGCTGTGGGTCTGTGCAGCGATTTCACTCAGAAACATGAGAAACTTCAAGTTATTTACAGGCTTTGCTAATCCTGTTTGAATGCGCCACACCAAAAACTAATGTCACAGGGTAATTCTAAACTAACCAGAGGTCCCCACGTAATACTTATCCCATATGAATAGTACTTTAGAGATCTAAAACTTGAATTTGCCATGATGAAAGTCAACAAGGTTCTCCAGTCCAATTCAATTCTACATCCCAAAAACTTATTTGTAAATTAATTATAAATTAATATTATTAGTAATTGTAAGAGAATATTATTTGTTATTTCTCTCCACTAGTGAACAACATTGACTGCGACAATTTCCCGCTCAATGAGGAGAAGAAGGATCTAGAAGAGGAGGAGGCGGCCAACGGGCCTCGGCAGATGCTTCCCTACAGCTCCATGTTCATTTTCGGGACCACAAACCCGTAAGTCAAACCTGGGAGATAAATAAGAGGAGTGATGTGAAGTACCATCGATGGGTATATATGTGTAAGTTCCAATGGATAGTAGACAGGTGGTTTGTACATGTTTGAGTCCCTGCTGAGTGAGCAGGATTTCGATTGTGTCGTTGAACGGAGTTAAAATGTCTTGGACTCACTTCTGCAGGCTGATTTTGTTGCGAAGAATTAATGATAGATAGAAGATAGAAGAAATATTGTATTCTACTATTTTTAAGTGAGTCTATTAAGTCTTTAATGGAACAGAACAGTGTAAAAAATATTTATTCTTAAAGGTCATCTGAAACCCAGGTGATCCTGCATCACATGGTTCCATGAATGTCCACCTCTGTGCTTTATTATGACAGGAGGGAGACACAAGTTGTCCCGTTCAGGAGGACATCACCTGAACAGCCCAGTGGGTTGTCAAAACTTTGTATGTCTTACATTTTTTGTGTTGTAGGGTGCGACGGCTGTGTCACTACGTGGTCAGCCTGCGCTACTTTGAGATGTGCATCCTGATGGTCATTACAATGAGCAGCATTGCTCTGGCAGCAGAGGACCCCGTGCAAGCCAACGCGCCACGCAACAACGTGAGTCAGCTGACATGTAGACTTCATCAAAAGAACATCTGGACATGCAGAACAAACACAGGTTGTCAAAGTTGTACACAGACCAGCACTTGCATGGGTGGGTACTCACACTAGAGGATGAGGAGCGTCATTTAGGATGACTGGTGGGTGGGTTGGTCCTTACAACTTTAGAAATATATATCTCAAAAGTTTTTTTAAAAAATGGGATGAAATACAAAAATACATTTTGATCAATTCCTCTTTCTGTCTGAAGAATCTGCTGAAACAAGTTTAAAAAGCAGCACAAAGGCTGTCAATCAAAATGTTGCTTTTAATTACCTGGACAACACATGAGTCTGCATCAGACAGAGAGAAAGTAAGAAATGCACCCAGACATGACTTAAGATTTGTTTTGTGACAGATGAGCACAACTAATTCATACCCGACTCACTGGCACAGAGGGAATCTGAGGTGATGCTGTGCCTCTGTGTGGTTGTTTATCCTCAGTGTTTGAGGAGCTTGCGTGGGAGGATCGGATATGTGTGTGAGTGCAGGAGAGTGCAAAGCTGACAAAGCCTGGGAACTCTGAAAAGGCTGAGGGACACGTGCACATCAGATCTGCTCATACACACACACACACACACACACACACACACACACACACACACACACACACACACACACACTCACACACATGCACACCTTATCTTAAACTGAAAACATCTGTCACGCATTTGAGGATGCATCCTCTCACAAGATGTTTTCTAACTCTGCTCTCAGGTTCTAAAGTATCTGGATTATGTCTTCACTGGAGTCTTCACTTTTGAGATGGTGATTAAGGTAAGGAAACTGTCAAGATAAAGGATACGCTTTGATTTGATCCCAAAAAAAGCAAGCTAAGCAAACTTTGGTAAAGACCTGAGATCCTATAAAGGGGAAAACTGTGACAGAAATTTCAAAGTTTTTCAGATTTTATAGGTTTAATACAAACGGAGCATTATTTATATCACAGGCAGGGCTGAACAGACTTTAATAAGCTGCACCTGATGGGATCAGAATATTATTTTCACATGTAAACAAAGTATGTGTCAGTGACATCTTTTGCGATGTCTTAAATTTTTTGGTACTTTCTATTGTCAAGATGATTGATTTGGGCCTGCTCCTCCACCCCGGCTCTTATTTCCGTGACCTGTGGAACATTCTGGACTTCATTGTGGTCAGTGGAGCTCTGGTGGCCTTTGCCTGCTCGTAAGTCAACTCTTCTTTTATTCTTCTGTCATTGATGGATACTTTATGTTCATATGGAGCATTACATATAACCACCTGTAAGAATCTTTACTGCAAGATGCTAGTGTGTAGTGAAGCAGGCTGCGTGTGCAGCCACTCCAGTGTTTGTGCTCTGTTGAACAATCCCAGTGCATTTTTTAATTATACTTTGTTAATCGCTGTTTTGTTGGTTTGTATTTTTTCGCAGTCTGGGGGTTTTGAAAACAAAGGAAGAAAAAGTAGAAACAGAGTAGAATAGCTTTAATTTCCCTTTGCTCCTGTAAATCATGTAAGGACAGTCAATAAATGGAAAATAGAGAAAAATAGAATAAAAAGAAACAAAGATTTACCTGATGGAGCTCTTAGTTTGAAGTTAGACAGTGTGCAGAGTTTAAGGGTTATGTGGTTGACATTACAACGTCAGACTTGACCTTCAGCGTTATTATGTCTCCACAGTCTAGAATAGAATAGAATAGAATAGAATAGAATAGAATAGAATAGAATAGAATAGAATAGTTTACTTTATTAATTCCCGAAGGGAAATTCAGGAATTACCACATTATCTTATTACATGATCATTATCTAATGATGTACTGTGTGTTCAGTGTAACTAGTCAAAGGTTCAGGAGGGAACAGAAGAAGCAGAATAATAGGTAAATTGATGCATTATTGTAAAACATGCAGCTGTGAATAATTGCTGTGTCACTCTAGGGTTAGGGTTAGATTGCGTTGTCTGTTGTAGTTGAAACAAAGGGGCAGAGTGTGTGGTTTGTCTGTAGCAGGTTCTGTTTTGCATGTCAAAGCACTTCTAGTGATGTTGTCATGCACACACAAAGCCCACTTAACTAAATTCTAAGCAGTAGTTTGGCATATTTTCTCCTGACACATAGAATGCTGTAGTTATATTGAGAGCACACAGATCTGTTAACAAGTGTTGAGACCATATAATCAGTAATTAAAAGGCCCAGTTCAGGCTCTGAGAAGGTTGATTTTATCAGTGAGTGTAAACGGGTACAAAGTAGTGCTAATGATTTTTTCACTCAGTAAAGAGACAAAGCTGACTGCAGCTGTCTTTGAAGTGTCGTGTCAAATTGTTAGCAGACACCTTCCAGCAAATTGGAAACGCTATCCACAGGCACAGTATAAAGACAGTTAATGAGCCCCTGAATCTCCAGACTCGTGTTCGAGGTCCCTGGAGAAAGAAGGGCTGTAACATATTCTCTTTCAGCAGCGCTGTCGGTTATTTTGTGTCCACTGCGGTTTTATACCGGCTCTGTCTTCAAAGTCCACAGTTTGTCTCTGTTTTTTTTCTTGTACTCTTTTCTGTCGCTCTGATTTCTTCTCGTTGGCCAGCTGACGTTTATCTGTTATATATCTGTTGCTGACTCTGTCTCTGTCCTCTCTCTTTTGCACTTTTCTTTTTCTTCCTGCTTTGTTTGCTTGCTTGGATTGCTTTCAGGAGCCTTATGGGGTAATGCCTCCTCCCTCTCTCCTCTTCTCTCTCGCCCTCTCTCCTTCTCTCTCTCTGCCTGTGTTTCTGTCCAAGTACACATCTTTGTTTGTTTGTTTGTTTGTGTCTCCTGCTTTCCTTTCTGTCCATCTCAGCCAGTGTCATTTTCAGAGTTTGGAGATGTGTCGGCAGCAGCCTTCCCCTCTCTCAGCTAAATGTTTGAACAAATGTCACATTTTGTCATTTGCTATTCTTATCATCATCTCCACCAGTCACAATAAAAGATACTGGCATTTTCTCTGTATGTGTTGGTTGCACAACTCCTGTTTGTGCTTCATCTGTGTTTGGGCTTGCATAAGTGCAATTACCTGTTTTCTATTCATCTGATATATTTAATGTGTATTAGTAGGCACAAGATACATAATGCACATAAAAATGCACAGCCAGAGACAACAGATTCAAGCTTCAAGGTTCATGCTTTTATAGGACTGAAAGGTTTTTCCTACAATAATGGAAACAAAGGCTGTAAATGCTGCTGTCTGTGGTTAGCTCACAATTAAAAAGTTGCTAATGCAGAGTTAATATAAAGCATTCCTCTCATTTTCAGACATAAAGACTGAAAGTATGATAAAACTGTTGCTTAATGTAGCTCTCAGTATTCTGCCAGTATCTTTCAAACCACTAATGCACAGCTCATTTGTAAATGTCAGTCATAAACTGTAAGGATGTAGCACACGCTGGCACTGTGCTGTCCCCTGTCCTGTCCCAGCCAGGAAGGGTTATCATACTCAACCTCTTCCTTATTATCCCACCCCCTCATGAACTCTTTCTGTCCGTTTGTTCATCCTCATGCATTTCAGTTTGTACGCCTGTAACATGCTGCATTCACACTGCAAGGCCAATCGATAAGTCTGTCGCTTCACAACTAAAACCCCAAATTATCTGTGATCTCAGTAACTGTTCAGAGACAAGTGACTGTTTTAACTCCGACACGCTCCTGTTGCAAACGATTTTGATTCCAATAATTTCAGTATTTGTCACATGAAATTACACATGCACCGTTTAAGCTCTGTGTGTTTAGAAAAGAGAACGAGTGCTAGCCGAACTAGCGCCCCTCAGACTTGACCTTTGAAATCCTGTAAGAGGCTTTTATCTAACGCAGGTATGACAAACTGAAAAGTTGGTGCAGTTCCTAATGGAAAGGTGTCAGAACACACTGCATCGCTGTTTTATCGTTGTTTTACACTTCATATACTGGGGAAATTTAAAGTTTTGTTTTTGCTGCAGTGTGAATGTAGTCAGACTCTCGTCTCAGTCCCTCATTGAAATATACTGTCTGTGCTGTCACGTTCAATGTCTTGCTATAAAAGTGATTTATTTACATCTTCTGTACACATTTTATGTCCAATAATTTATCAGACTTGTTCTTTCACAGGTTAATAAGTTGAAGTGCTGTTGTTTGTCTCTTGTCAATGAATTCTCATCCTGTCGTGTTATCCGTTTAAAACATGGATTTTGTCCTGCTTTCCTTTCTGTGTTTGATTTGCTTGCTCTATTCTGTGGGTTTTATTTGTGTGTTGTTAGTGTTTGTATGCTTATCATTGCTTTTTTTCATCAGATCGCAACAAAGCGTGGCCAGGTGGGAACTATCCCTATATACTATATATTCATTTACTATATATTTTTTTTTATTTTTTTTGCCCCACATGTGAAGTTACAGAACCCCTTCCTGTCAACTCTGCAAAACAAACTTAACCGCCCTCCATCCTAAGGCTCTTAACACCATGATTCCCCTCCCTCCTGCCTCCTCTCTCACTTTTAGAAAAGTTTTATCCCTGTCCCAATATTGGGAGATCCAGATAAAAAGACAATATTGGGAGCTCTCCTCATAGCTTTCATAAGATCCACATACACAACTACACACACACACACGATTTCCTTTGAATACCTCTCCACATAATTTATATTTGTATAAGTTATATAAGGAAAAAGTCCTCATCGATTGCGTCACCTTTATGTTAATCTCCTGTAAACTTAGCTTAAGTGTTTTAATTGGTTGAATCACTGAGGAATTAAAGCCTGTAGTTTAATCAGCTCTCTGCCCTTCACCTACACTTTTCCTTCTTAATGCAGTGAACTGGTCAGGGAATCAATAAAGCTTCACAGCTTTCACCTGAAGTCACCTTGATTGATTATTTCACCTTCAAGCAGGTGTCTCTGAAGGCTGCAGTTAATATATAAAATAAAATATTGACCCTCATAATTACTAAAATCCACTCATACATTACGGGACAACAGGGCTTGCAGGTAAAGAAAGTCAGATTTTTCTAAATGTTGCTAACATTAGCAGAGCTAGCACCACCAGCTGTAAATCTGCCTTGCATCTACATTCTGGTCTGCTCTGGTTTAGTGGTTTTACAACAGTTCAACCAAACACTGCTCACAGTGTGTCTCCATTTTCTACAAGACACGATGACATTATCGACATGTTATTAATAACATGTTTTACTGACCACTTCTGGTGCAAACTAGTGAGGATGATGATGTTTAATGGATTAGTAAACCAGCACTTCTCTGTGACTTTTACTGTTTAAAGTTATGTAAGATGACTGAAACCTCCACTTAACAAAAAAAACCAAACATTTTATCAAAGACGCCTTGTGAATCCTGTTAAGATGTGGATATAAAATGCGTCTGATGAGTCATATCTTGCATTGCATCCTTAAACAGGAAACGCTTCTCACTCTCAGGAAGGGGCTGCTGGGAAATCCAGCATGATGTATTATTAAGCTGATCTTTATGCCTGTCAGCTGAGCAGTCAGTACTTATGTGAAGTACCAAGTGATTATCACATGACCTCGAACCTACACACACACACACACGCACACACACACCCACACACACACAGGAACTACATGTCTCCTACCCATGGTGCTTCTGAAAGCTATTGGGAGTCTGTTCGTGCCGGCTCCATGCGTTGAGGTCCTTGAATACAAGGGCTGACAATGACTCTTCAGATTGCATGCTGGGTAACTGAGCCATCCGAGCATGACAGCTGCATGCCTTGTTGGTATAGATATGGAGTTTGTATGTCGATAGCAAAAGGCTGAGGAGCCTTAATAACATGGAAGCATGCTTCTCTTCTGTCCTCATCATGTTTTACACCACATGAAGAAGAGATTTTATCTTTCAGATCTTTTTACTAGGTGTTGCACCAGTAGCCAGCACTCTTAGTTTATATTTTTTGAGACCCAAGGAGCCTTCATTCCCTCCAATGACAAGCAAGGTTTTGTTTTTTTAGATCAGTTTTTGCAGCACTGACACAGTGATTTAGTGAAAATGTGCATCTCTGTGTTTGGGGACATTTTAATCAAAAATTGCACCGTAAGAAACAGATTGGAGCAGCTGTGTGTGTGTGTGTGTGTGTTTTTTTTTTTTTTTTTTTTTTTTAAACACGGGTCCCGTTGTTTTCACATCTCATCCTGGAATAGAGGTGATATGAGCTTAGTTTTCCTGGAAAGGACATTCTAATTTGTTACCAATCAAGGAGAAAAAGACAACATGTTCACCTATGCACAAATTGGCAAATGACAATTTGTGTTTCAGTATAAAAAAAAGAATAGTGCAGCTGTAACAGCTGGGTTTCTGCTAACAAGTAGAGGGAATTGAATTGCCAACTGTATTTATAAACTATTTAACCCCTTTTTTTTCTCTGTACTACAGTACAAAGTGACTGTTTTCTCGTGGTCAGCAGGAAGTTAAAAGATTATCAAAATTACTTTATATACACTGGCAAGCAGACATGTTTAGTGCCTCCAAAAGAGTAAATGAACACTGAGGATGAAGGCTGTAATCTGGGTTCAGCAGCTTTTGGGTGCATTTTGTCTTTTACAAACGTTACCTTGAGTGAGGAGCATCCTTTTCACAGTACAACTTGTTCCCTGGGGATGAAAACACTGGCTGGTTTGTAATCTACTTCATGCTGGTGTAAGAAGCAGCAGGGACTCCGGGGAGCACTAACAGGGCTTTTAGACTCTCTTTCCCTCTTATCTCGCTCATGTCCTTCTCCTCTTTCTTCACACATGATATTATTGCTTTTCTCAAGTGGAAATATACACAAGCACACATACTTTCTACCTCTCCTTTTTTTTTGTTTTTTTGTTAAGAAATAACACACGAGAAACATTTTTTATAGAGAGTGACAGCCACATTGTGCAAATGTGTGACTGATTAATTAAAAATCCCTCCCCCGCTGCCCTTGGCCAATGTCAGTCTCTGAGTGAATGATGGCTCAGCTGTATGTTATTAACATAACAGCGAGTTTCAAACCCCCACATCCACTCCCACTCTGTGCTAAGTTAACAAAACCTGTAGCATCTGTAATGACTGACAGCAGTGGTTCCTACAAAGAAGCTGCTTCCCTGAACAGGGGCTGATTCTTTGTGTCATTTACTCTGAACAGGATCAAATGCTTTCATGTTATTCTACAGAAACAGAAAATATCTGCATGTGGCTTCATATTGAAAGGCTTTAATATGGTGAGATTCCACCCCCATATTTACCATAAGAAGGTAACATGGTTTATTTTCATTAAACCTAAGTTAGAGACAAAAAAAAGAAAGAAAGGAAAGAAAGAAAAACACGAGAACCAATGAAGAAACAAAAAGAAAAAGAGAAAGAAAGACGTGAGAAGTAAAGGCAGACAAGCAGTAAAAGATCTGGAGATAGAAGAGGGAATACCTTAAAATACAAAGAGGTCATAAAGAGAGAAAGGAGACAACATTTGAAGAGTAACATAAAGACAAACTCAGAGTGCAGAAAGATGAGGAAAGAATGGACGGAGGAGAAAAAAACTCATCCACGAAGAAAGAAGAACTGCTTTTACATCTGAGTACATCAGTGTTTTTTATTGCAGATAATTTATTCAAAACTTTTTTTTAAGACATCCTAAAAAATCATCCTGCCACGCAGCAGTATTTGAAATGTTTAGTATGGATCATTAAAGTAAATATGATGTGGTGGCACATGAAACTTCTTCCCTTGTTTCATGTTTTTGTGGAATAACATAATGACGTCAGAAGCATGTTCCCCTCTAACTTGATAAACAGTTATTTCTGTGTGTACGTGGTTCATCTGGTTTTAAAGAAACAGCTCTTGTGACCAGCAGTTTCACGGCATCACCCGGACTGACTGTCCTCTTATTCTGCACAGAGGGACGAAAGGCAAAGACATCAACACCATCAAGTCCCTGAGGGTCCTCCGAGTTCTGCGGCCCCTTAAGACAATCAAACGGCTGCCCAAGCTGAAGGTACAGTACCCAGTGCTAGGTCACACTTAACCTATTTGACATCTGGATTTTGTGCTGACTGGTGAAGTTTAAGTCACAGTTTGGATGTGACATGAAAGTGCCTCCTTGACTGAAGTCATCCTTTGAAAAGAGGCACTGAGGAGCAGTAGAGAGCATACACCTTTCAGGAGACAAACACACAGGGAGGACACAAAAACATGAAGAAACTGACAAAATCACTGAGATTCAGTAGATTTACACAGAGTTTGATTCATCCAATCTTTATTCTTTCTTTAAGAAAAATAAAATACAATCATTCTGTGTCCCTGTTCCATATAATTTAACATAAAAGCCATGGAGTTTCATTTTTTTATGCACTATATTGCATGATAACTTATTGTTTTGTTATCTCGATATAACAAAGATCTTTTTCTCATGATGACGAATTAATTAATAATGTGTTTGTCTTGATTTTAACCTACAAGAGCTGCTATGAACAGCTTCCAGCCACTGGGTGTAGCTGTAGTCTACCGGTTAGTTACACTTCAGTAAGTTTGTTTACATTAGGGGCTACAGGTTAGCAGATGAGAGGCTGGCACTTATGCTAAAGGGTTGTTATAGTTCGTCTGATTATTTAAGAGCCACATTTTGAGTTGACCATCGTAATGCTGTGCCACAAACAATAATAATAAACACGACAATTATTAAAGCACTGTTAAATTAATTAATAAACATTTATTAAGTCTCATATTACATCACAGAGTTGAGGTTAGCCTGCATTTATGTTACCTTAGCTTAGCTGAAGCAGCCGGATAGTTAGGAGTTTGTCAGCCTCTCATTTGCTAACCTGTAGCCGCTAAACTAAACAAAGTGTAACTTACTGGTGGACTACAGCTACACCCAGTGGCTGGAAGCAGTTCCTGGCAGCTCTTGTAGGTTGAAATCAAGAGAAACACATTATTTATTAATTTGTTATCACAAAAAAAAACAACAAAATAATAAGTTGTTATCACGAGATAACAGTGCATAAAAAAAAGAAAAATCCATGGTTGTTCTTGTCTTCTGTATTTCACTACACAACCCGTCAAAGTTCAAACACCATCTGCTACACAGGCAGAGGACGCATAACTGAGGGTGATTACACTGATTTCTTTTGAATATATTAAAAAGTCCAGGGCTTTTGACTGTAAGTAAGCTTTAGCCTATCCATGGTGAGGGCAGGTCTTAAACAGTTTTTGGTGGTATTTAACCTTTTTTTTAATCTTTAATTTAACACCAGTTTCATCAACCTGGCCCTGTTGTTAATGGTTTAATTGAAAATCTCATGTCTCACACTTTTAGTTAGCAGCTTTAATCTAGTTTTTATGGATATTAGGTAACATCCCTACATCTCTGCTGTTTGGATACTGTTGGTGGAGGGGGTCATGGTATGAGACTTTGATATTCTACATGCTGGCTGTAGAATGAAGGGCATAAATTGCGGTGTAAAGAGTGTCAAGTGAAGGATCAGCATGAATTGATCCTGACATTTATAAAGTAAAGACCATTAAAATTTCCTCTCATGCAGCATGTGTGAAGGCAGCTGATCATCCAGGAGTAATAGAGCTGACAAAAAGTGATGAGTACAATGAAAGTGATGATTGAGACGGATCAGAGCTGGCAGACAGACGCTTGGACAGAGCAGTCTGACAGACAGGCTGGTTTCCCTGTCCTCACTGTGTAGACAGAAGGCCTCGATGGAGATCAGTCATGCAGCAGAATATTCACTGGATGGATTACAAACATGTCAGCAAAGATAGACAGGGCACTTCATCTGAGAGAGAAAACAGCACAGGCTGTCAGAGAAAACAGCTGATGGAAGAGTGAAAGGCAGAGACACTCTGACAGAGATTATCCAAAGGTGTGTTCATGTACCCAGTGAGTACTGATTTGGTAGGTTGCAGATCACGATATGTCTACTTCTGAAAATACAGCTGGATTGAGTGAGACACATTTCTTCCTCTCATTTATTTCTACCTCTGCTTTTGGCTGCCACAGACTGAGTGCAAGTTTTCTGTCAGAGGAGCCAGGAAGATTGTTTGATATTACTTTGTGTCAACCCACAACTCAATTTTCTACTTAAAAACTTTTCTGTCTTAGTTTTTTAAATCATGGCTGTAACCAATTCAAGACGGTGAGTTTGATTGAACGTATGCTGTATTTATTTCTTCTTCCTCTGTTTTTTCCAGGCTGTGTTCGATTGTGTTGTAAACTCCCTAAAGAACGTACTTAACATCCTCATCGTCTACATCCTCTTCATGTTCATCTTCGCGGTGATCGCTGTGCAGCTCTTTAAGGGCAAATTCTTCTACTGCACTGATGAATCAAAGGGTTTGGAGAAAGACTGCAGGTATGTCATCCAAAAATATCTTTTTTTAAGAAGCTGCATCGGCAATGTCGTCAACCACAGATGAGTTAACAGACTTTTTAACCAGACGTGACATCTTACATCTCTTTCTACCCGAACCTGTGTCTCCTCTGTCTCTCCCAGAGGTCAGTTTCTGGACTATGATAAGGATAATGTGGAAGCTCAGCCCAGAGTGTGGAAGAAGTATGAGTTTCACTACGACAACGTTCTCTGGGCTTTCCTGACACTCTTCACTGTTTCCACTGGAGAGGGCTGGCCAATGTAAGTATTTGGTTACAGTATTTTGTAGTTGGCTCTGGATCCATTGATGCTTTTCACTAACAACACTGGAGTAAAAGGAAATTTCACAGACTTTTCAACCTTGTGTATTACTAAAGAAGTCAGACACATATCTACAGAAAAAGCCACCAATTGTTGCAAGTGCTATCTTTAGTTTGGTTTTTTTTTTGGTTTTTTTTTTTACTTGCAGGTCCCTTCAAAATGACTTGAAGCAGCTCCGTAATCTGTTGCTCCATTTGTAACCTGCACCATTTGATACCGTTGTTGCTTTTAAGGGCTAAATGTTATTTTTGTGTCCAAGTACAGAAAGGCACAGAATGTTACAAAGAAAGATACAATTTCTACCTGTTGAAATATTCTGGTGTGTCAAATCAAGCTGAATATACAGCTAAAAAGCTGATACTGAACCTGGTGGCGTGCAATAGTTAATTCTTAAGCTGCACTGAAAAATTAGAGGCTCTAGAAAAAAAGACTGCAGGTGCATCATCCACATGACTGTCTCTTTAGCCCCAATGCCTTTTTAAAGAAGCTACAGTATATTTTCATGATGATTATATAGGGATGCACAATATTGGATTTTTTTTTTGCCAATGTCCGATATATTGATATTTTCAACTCATTTAGTCGATTTTTTTTTTTTTTTTTTTTTTTGCTCACTTAATGCAGAGATCGTCAACTCTCTTCTGTATTTGGGAGTTTGGTGCAGTACTATGTTGCATACTCATTTGCTATGTAATACTAATTTCTTGTGCAAAATAAGAAAAATACTTATTTCATATTTATTTATGACAACTGCTTTCAAACAAAAAAATACAAAAAGATCCATCCGACTTTAAATTTAAATTTAAATTTGGCCGATTTCACAATTGACATGGTAAATGAACATAACCTCTGTTCATAGAGAACATGTGAGAAGTGCAACTGTCACAGACATTAAACCCAAATTACTAAAATAGTTTACTTCCTGACAATAATAAAAAAAAAAACATACAAAATATTACTTGCAGCTTCAGTTCATGGTGCCAAGATCGAGCATTTAATTAGGTAAGCAGCAGCCCGTTATTTTATCAGTTTATTATCTCTGCAGTTATGAGTGTGTTGGCAAATGTCCAATGTTTCATTTTTTAAGCCAATATCGTCCGATACCAATAATCTGCATCTTTATAATTATAAGGTAGGGTGATGTAGCAGAGACTGAAGTTAAGACTTAAGCTGCTGGCTTGCAATGAATCCTGGGACTTGTAGGTGCTGAATGAGGATAACATTCACCATTAAGACTGATTTAACATCCAAAAGTAATGTGTCAAAGTCAAGAGGCTAGTTTTACGAGTTGTGATCTTATTAATAAAACTGTCAAGATATTGTCTATACACTGGTTCAAAGAATGTCACAATACACTTTATTAGGTACACTTATAGAGTCTAATATGAGCTGATTTAACAGCCCAGCCATAAATGTGTGACCCTGTCGAATGTGCAAGAAGCTATAAAGTTTGCTTTTTTTATACTGGGAAGTCGTCCCAAATATTTGGTCCACTCCATTGAAATGAACAGGATATTATTTACTGCTTTCAAAATTTTACATCCTGTTACAGTTCCAACATCTACAAGTCCAGGAAATAAAATAATAAGATAGATTGAATTCAATCAGGCAGAATATGTCGACAGTAATATGCAATTTATTAATTTGGAAGTACACCAAGCCTTTGTTTTTAGACAGTACCAGGTTGTACAAGTTGTGTTGCGTGCCACAATATCGACATGTTGTATTCCAGTCCGAGTGGTTATTGTCCTTGAGATGCACTCAGACCACCAAGTGTCTGATAGTATCTTATTTCTCTAAGGCTTAATTACTCTCTGTTCTCTGAAGATACAATCAAGGCTCATTGTACAAACAGCTTCAGTCTGCCCCTCATCATCATCATCATCATCATCATCATCATCAACAAGTCCTTCAGGGACTGTTGATGGCTGTTGGCTTATTTAATTCCTCATTCTCACCTGAAGATGAAAGTAAATGATTCAGTTTACTAAGCTTGTCATGCTTATCTAAAATCACAAACTCCTAAACAAATAGTGACAGCGCAATTACACCAGCTAATAAATGTTCCATTCAAATGATGTTTTATGATTAGGAATGTTTAAGGAACTCGCTCTGCTTTCTACGTCTAACTGGAGATGAAAATGACCACTCTGCTATCAAAGAGAAGCCTTGTAAATTAGTTAACCAACAAAAACCTGATCCATCTAAAAGAAACAGGCACAAAACATCATGAAATAATTTGTAAAGGATGGCGTGACTGAAATGATGAATATTTGCTTCTTAAAGACCCTGTGGAAATGTAGATTATGGATTCTGCTCAGTCTAACTCTGTTTCCAAGTTTGCCTCTGGCATACAACATATCAAGGCCTGGGTCCGATGATGGATGGAGATATTATTTCCATTTTTATAACTTGCAGGCAATTCCACCCTCCTATTTGGCAACTCATCACAGCCGAGTGAATACAAAGTCGGTCACATGAGCATTACAATAATTCCATGAATAGGAGATAAAGTACATGATCTGTGAAGCGTTCACGTTTTTACCAAGAAAGAGAAACTTTTGCAAACATAGTGCACCCTGGTTTCTTTGTTTTTTTAGGCGACTCTGAACTGATGTACTAATACGAACTCCGTTTACGACTTTTTGGGGAGTAATACTGAATTTCTAAAGAATTTCTTGTGTGAAGCCTTTTGTGTCTCCTGACTGTGGGGTACCCAAATGAAAAAAGCCTTTAAACAACATGGACTTAATTTAATTTTCAGTTGAAGTTTTGAGTTAACAGACTGCTGTAGTTTCTGTATGAAATAGCTAAATCTGAACTTAATTGTGACAGTACAACATAGCGTTGATTCATCATACATCAGCAGTCAAACTATGAGCAAAAGCAGAAGGAATACGACCACTCTGGCAAATCAAACAATAGATCCGATCTTCATCCAACAATAAGCATTTAAAAGCGTAAAGAGCATAAAAGCTCTTTTCCTCTGTCGAGGAAACAGCTGAAGAAACTTGCATCCAAATCTTTATATTTTTGTTTCCAAGGCAAACTTAAGACACGTTCAGAGCAATTTTTAATGTTACAGTCCTCTGAACAACACACTTTGATGGACATTGTCAGCTGTCCGTTCTTGCATTTGATCTATTTAACATCGAACAACAAAAAAATTGCAGTTGTTCTTTTGATTACCACCATGTTTGTTGTTGGCCGTTTTTTCCAAAATGCCATCAGACTGCCAATATAAGATGGTAGTCAATGGGTTCGTGATATTGTTGCATCCAGTTTTTATCATTGAGATGAACATGTCAAATAGCAAGTCTCATCAAAATGAAAGTTAAAGGTCATGACATACTGTCTGTACCTCTCTGAGACTCCAAGGAGCTTGCCCTCAGGTTTGTCACATAAAGTAAAAACACTGTTTGTCAGTTCTTTTCAAGAAAGAAGAAAAAACTTGACAACTAATAAAACTGTGGACTTTTCTCTGAAAAATGTTCTAATTCATCATAATTATCAATATTTGTAGAACTTTATTTCACAGCAGGAGACTTTGAGCCCTCTTCAACTCTCTAGGTACACCTGTAGTTATCTGTAGGTCTTCAGGATAAATATTGCAGCCATGAAGTTCATGGTCATATCTCTTGATTAAGAGGCACAGGCCACTGTGACTCATCCATGTATTTATAGATGTCCTCTGTCTGAAATGATAGAAACCTCTTCAGGGAGGATGGATAGATATTTTTACACAGGCTTCCCTGTTATTTTAAGTTTGACTGATTTGATTATTATTTTATGAGGCTTATTTACACCTACTTTCAGGATTTGTTTGTGTTTGAAAGTAGCCTGGTGTGAAGGGGAATGATAACTTCCAAAGCCCCAAAAGGACATTTAGTAGAGCTTTAGTCACTCAACATATTTGCGTTAATGAATAGTTTATTTAATGAATGGAGGATGATTTTGTACAATTAAGTAAAACTTATAGATGCAGTATAGTGGACCAATGTTTTCAAATATAACTTTGTATCATGCATTACTGTAAATTAACGCTCGACCCCTTCAGTGAGAAACTACAAGGAGAAACAGCACACGAGCTAGGCTCCAGTTCTCTCTGTCGACGGGGCCAGGTCTGCCATGTAATTTATGCAGAGTCATTGACTTAGTTCCTGAGAATATTTGGAGTCAGATGATCCATGGTGTGAGTGTAAGCTTACCTGCTTGGACAGAGAATTCAGAACGTTAAATCATATTTGGTTTTTATATAACGAGGTAAAAGTACTTTTTTTTGCCATAGAGTTACATATTTTAATTCAGGACTTAAGGTTCCTTTCCTTTTTTGAATCAGCCTCAAGTGAGCATTTGATGATCTGAAAATATCAGCACTAGCTCTGGTTTACTTTCCCAGCCATTTTTAGATGATACCTTTGAGTCATAAAGCTGTGATTAGGATTAGCATCAAAAATTAAAGGTCTATTTTTAAGATTTATTTGGAGAGGGATAGAAACTCAACAGGAACATTCAAGAGAAAACATTTTGATATTGTTGAAATTGTCTAATAAGACCAGATAAAAAGTCTATTTAACGAAGCAGTGTAACTTTTGTCTTTTCGGTCCCTCAGGGTCCTGAAGCACTCTGTCGATGCAACTTATGAGGACCAGGGCCCCAACCCAGGCTTCCGCATGGAGACGTCCATCTTCTACGTGGTCTACTTTGTGGTCTTCCCCTTCTTCTTTGTCAACATCTTTGTGGCTCTGATCATCATCACTTTCCAGGAGCAGGGAGACAAGGCTATGTCAGAGTGCAGTCTGGAGAAAAATGAGGTGTGAGAGTGGGGAGAGTGATCCACTTCTCTTTTTTTTTTTCTCTGTGGGGAAACCAGGAACTCTTCTGATTATGCTACAAGAATACACACAGTATTTCTGCAGAGACACCAATTTCTGAAAATGTTTGTCTCTTTCATAGCAAATGTTTTATCTATTAAGAAGCACAGCACAAAGTTCTGAAAATGAGAGCAGGGGGTGTTATCCTCTTGGCTCTTTTCATCTCCACATCACACAGACTGTTAGAATCAAGGAGTTTTTTCTCTTGTAAGTATTGGCTGGATATCAGAGAGCTCCAATTTGTATTCTCATCTTTTGATATTACGAAAGGCTTAGAAAATCCTCTCGTGGCGGGCCAGCTGTCTTTAATTTTTTCAGATGAGTTATTCCAGCACTTTCTTCCCTGTGATGATGGGTGTAAAGTTCGTGTAACGGATAGGATTCATGATCTGTCTTTTTTTCTCGTCTTGTCTTTTCATCTCACCAGAGGGCTTGTATTGACTTTGCCATCAACGCTAAGCCGCTGACGAGATACATGCCAGAGAACAAGCAGTCCTTCCAGTACAAGATGTGGAAATTTGTGGTGTCGCCTCCGTTTGAGTACGCCATTATGACTCTAATTGCTCTCAACACAGTCGTGCTGATGATGAAGGTCAGTGATTCCTCCTGCTAATGATGCAGAGTGCTATTTCCTCTCATAGACCTCTCAGCCAGAAAAAAAAGAAGCTGTATTTTGGCTCAGTGCTACTGGTGCAGCTTTCACTGAGATACAGCTGAAAGATTAAAGACCAGTTTGGAAGCTGCTCTCTTAAATCTGTACCATTAAATAATTTACCTCTTAAAGCAGAGATACAATTACAGAGACAAGCTCTGGTCTAGCCTTGAGACGTGATCAACAATTAATACTGAATCACCACCACTAGCACACTCCTCTGACACTAAACAGCGCTTTACTGCTTATCAGAGAGGGCGGCTCGAGCTGCTTTATTCATCAGCTCCAAGGAGAAAATTACTGAGGAATTAAACGGACTGTTTGTGTAATAATGCAGGCTGGTGCCAGAGAGCCAGAGAGGAGCTGGCTCAGTCTGCTCTGTGTGATTTCAATTACATAATTTGATATTTAAAAATACTTTAAAACCTTTGTCAGCTTGTAAACGCATCAGATGAAAAACATTTAAGAGACAATATGAAAGGCCTCTGAGCATGAAATGTGATATTAGCCAAGCCTTTTGTTGGTCAGCACTTACGAGCCATTCAGCACGTCTATGCCTCAGCTTCTGTGGTTAATGAAACCGTCACACAGCTGTTTGTATGTTTTAGGGCTATTTTCTGGATGCTCTCTGCTTCCAAAACCTTGCTCGTTGGCCTTTCAGTGTTTGTCATACATTTCTTTATTTAGCAGCAGGTGCTGAGGATTTAATTGCAGGCTATTGTTTTTTATTGTTTGTGTTGCTCACATACTGCTTTTGTCTGACATTGAGGAAAGCAAGTAGTGAGTTTGCTTTGTTTGGAGCATCACAACTCTTTCTCAGGAAAACTTATTTTATTTATCCTCACGTTTTGTGTTTCCTGTTTTATTTTGTGTCCTGCCCCGTTTTAACCTTCCCCTCATCTCCTCAGGTTTGTTTATGGATCTCTTCTCTGGATATTAGATTTGAGTTTGAAGTTCTCTGTAAACATAGAATAGAATAGAATAGAATAGAATAGAATAGAATAGAATAGAATAGAGGTTAAATTTTAAAAAGTCGCGTAAAACAAGAATTTCAGCTCATCATCATTAGCTAGAGAGTTATGGAGCCTAATGGCTGCAGGGATGAATGATCTCAGTCCTGCAACGCAGAGAGATGAGCCGTCCACTGCCGCTGTTTCTCTGGTCCGCAAAGATGTTATGAAGTGGATGATATCATCTGTATAGAATAGAATCACAGCTCCCAGTGAATCCACCCTGGTTCCTATCACAGTTCTAGCTTTTTTCACCAGTTTGTCCAGTCACCTCACAGCCTTGAACTTTATACTGTTTCCCTAGCAAAGAATAGCACACCTGACATCACAGACTGATAAAACATCTATAGCATCTTTCTGCAGATGTCTAAGGCTCTGAGCCTCCTTGAGGAAAAGAGGCGGCTCTGCTCCTTCTTGTAGAGTGCATCTGTGTTAAAGGACCAGTCCAACTTGTTGTCCAGGTGTACACCTGGATATTTGTATGTTGGCACCACCTCTATGTCCACCCCTTGAATGCTAACAGACTGATGGCAGAGCCTGGATCTTGGGAAATCTACTATCATTTCCTTTGTCTTTGAGGCGTTCAGTTGGAGGCAGTTTTTGTGACTCCAGTCGCTGAAGGCTTTTGTCAGATCCCTTTTGTCAGTGTCCCCTGGAAACACTTCTGTTGTGTTGAGGTCTATTTGCAGCGCGTTTCTAAATGCTGCACAGGTGTTGTCAAATTGATGTTTTCTGAATTTGCTTGTGTTTTGTCTTGTTGCACTTGCTTTCTTAAGTTGCAGTGCTGTGAGCTATCGGGGCCACCGTACTTAAGGTCCAAAAAACCAAATACTAAAGTAAAGTAAAGATACTCAAAAAATGCACTAAAGTACTCAAGTAAATGTGCTCTATTACAGTCCGCCACTGGTCATGAGGCTACTACTGCTACAGATTATTCAGAATATGCTGATCAACATGAAAACAGGAATATTCCAGTAGCTCAGCACTCTCCGGAGCACTTTTTGGAACATTGCCTTAACCAGAATATGGACCTTAAAGAGCATAAGGTGTTCATGTTAACATAGCGATTGTTGACAACAACCTAAAAATGTCCCAGCATCCTCCTATTGCAGCTCCTCTACAGTCCATTGTTCAGCCAGCTGTGCATTTAAAATTAGTCAACTAGTGCTTGACTCAGCGACTCCCCTCCCAGTATTTCTGAGCTTTTATCCCCTTGTGAGTCATGAAATACTCTGAGATCCTCTGGCAGTCCTCTGCAGGCTGTCCCAAGGTCGAGATCTGATTTTATCGCCCATTGTAAAGCATGTTGTTACCTGAAATGGGAAGGGCTAAATATAAAGAAGTAGAAAAACAACAACAACAATAACAACAGCAGCAGCATCAGGGTTAGGGTTGATTTTAGGTTGTCTTGAATATTGTATTTGACTTTATGTTTGATGTTTGTTGAGGAATTAGTTTTTATTTATTTATTTATTTATTTATTTATTTATTTATTTATTTATTTATTTATTTATTTATTTACATTCATTTTTTTTCTGCACTTGGTCCCTCACTTTTAATATCATACATGGCACCATAACTTGTGCAAGCTTTAACTTTATTTTATTTCCTGCCAGCTGAAGTAGTAATCTGTCAGTGAGTCAACTGTTGCCTCAGGTGACCTTCAACTAATGTGCCATTGAACTACAACAGTAAATCTGTATGTCTGTCATTTGACTTTAAAGATTTTATGGAGTGATCATGTATGCATGTAACCAGGAAATGCTCCAGCTCTTTTCAACAATGTGGTCATTGAGGTGTATTTGTCCTGAATGTACTCACTGTTTTCAATGTGATAAATCTATCAGATGAACCTTGGACAGAAGAAGGTACATGTGCAGTGATTGGAGCCACAGAAACAGAATTTATAAACTTCATGTGAGATCATTTCCTCCAGATCTTCACCTCATATAATAATTTTTCATCCTGCTTTCTGTCTTCAGTTCTACGGAGCTCCAGACCTGTACGAGTCCATGCTGAAATACTTGAACATCCTCTTCACAGCCCTCTTCACACTGGAGTGCATCCTCAAGATTATTGCCTTTGGTCCACTGGTGAGCTGTGATGAACACGCGCTGCTTTCTGCTCCGTCAACAATACACAATGATCCGCTGCTGTTTTGTTTTTGTTTTCACAAATGAGGGAAAATCTCGCTTTTGATATGCAAATGTGGCAGAAAAATCAAATTGACTTTGGCTTCGTCATCAGACTGCTGTCAGTGTTTGTGGTGCTCAATTAATTACATAATTTACTGACCAACAGGGTATACCTCACACAGAGTCAGACTGAAATTCAGAAGCATGAGCGGAGGGTAGAGAGGAGAGTTCTTCACACAGCAGTTGAGAAAAAAAAGGTTTCAAGTCTAGAATTGAAGCTCTGGGACAGGGAGCGAGTAACGAAAAGAAGGGAAGAATGGTAGAGTGCTCAGGAAGAATAAATCTCCCCCCAACATGGTGCCGTCTGGCCTGCAGCGAGGCATTTCATCTCTGGCTTCGTTCCATTTACCAGGCCCATTTATTAAATGGCTTTTCTCACACACCACTTGCCTCCACCTGTTTAGCTGTTAAGCCCAGACGGATAGGCTCGCATCTGTTGGTATAAACACTCTGCTGCCACATCTCTTCGGTCTGCAGCTGCAGGGCCTCAGGAGCTGGATGATTGACCATTCTGAGGAGAGATCCAGGCTGTAGACAGCAGCTCAGCATTTAGTTCATGCAGGAGGGTGTGTCAGCATTTTTGCAAGTGCATTAAATATGCACATAGAGATGCATGGGCCAAAGGGTGTAATTTCCTTTTTATGCCATTTTTGAGTAATATTAATACAAACTAGGTAAAATATATTTTTTATTTTTTGAATATTTATTTATTTATTTATTTATTTTAGACAACTTTTCCATACTTTACAGACATTTAATTTAATATCTGTTTTATTGAATAACTCAAAATAATAAATAAAATAACATAAGATAAATAATAAAAAATGTAATACTAAATAAATTAACCATATAAATTACCACGTGAAAGTTAGTCTGAGAAAGGATCAAAAAGTGTACGTTCAATTTACATTTCAGCTGCAACATATAATTTTATTGCTTAAAAAGTTGCTCAAGTAGTTGTTAAAGTAGTTTTTTGGGGATTTTTTTTATGAACATAAAATAATTTGACAATAGTTTGACTTGGTATTAAATAATATAATACTGAAAAACATGCAAATTAATTCCAAAGTAATACATTTACCCATGAATTTAGTAAAGATTCTGCACATTTTAAAGCTGAGCTTGTCTCGTAGAACTACCTGAAAGCAGCCTGGAATGTGTTCGACTTTGTGACTGTGCTTGGAAGCATCACAGACATCTTGGTCACAGAGATTAAGGTAAGAGCTGCTCAGAATCACCGCGGTGTCTGAAGGATCACGTCTTACAGGGATATCAGGAAGGAAGTGACCCATCACTGAATCAAACAGTTGTGCTTTAGTAACTCTGCATGCTGGGAATGGAGGTTTATCTATGTCCCCTCAAAGCACCTGTAACAAAGGAAAGAAGAAGTTTAAAGTTACTCAAAGCATGTTGACTGAGCATGGATATGATTCACATAATACATGTGTAATATAATTATATACATATATGTATATATATATATATTTTCATCTAATCTGTTTTTGTCTATTGATAAAATGTTTAGATTATTTCAATTAAAAGGTCAGAAAACACCTGTTGCAACTGTTTAAAGCTTAGGGAAAAGTTGACAGGTCAACACCAGAGACTCTTCATTTTGCAGTTAATTAAAAAATTATCAAATGTCTCACTGCTGCAATTTAAAATGCTGATAAATAGAAATTGGTTTGTGATTGTGGATGTGGTTGAGTCTCATCACTGTTGCTTCTGTGTGCCAGAGTTGGGTCGCTCTCTGTGAGTTTTGTCCTCGTATGTTCATTAGCTTTCTTTATTGCTTCTCCTCTCTTTTGCTTTCCCTCCCTGTTTGTTTGTTTTTTTTTCCTCTTTTGCGTCTTTTTCATCTTCTGCTGTGTCTGCTGGCGCCTGTGCCCTCAATCTGCCCCTTCTGTCACATGTGACACCTCTAGACGGTAAGTGGCTTTTCTTGTCTGCTGCTGATTTGTCGATACCCCCTGTCAGTGTGTGTTTCTCTGTCCCACAGTCTACTTACTGAATCCACAGAGATACCTGATATAAGACCTACCAAACTGTGTAATGATCATTCTGACTTGTATATTTGCATCAGATGAGATGTTTTCTTTCAGTTTAGATGTGTTCTTTTCAGAGCAACAGCACTCTTAATCATGCTGAATTAGGACTGAATTATTATTATCATTAAGGAAATTAAAAAAACAAAATTAATGTGGGATGGAAGTCAGAGTCTGTTTGTTTTTTTGTTTACATGAATATTTTTCTTTCTGTTAAATTCCCTTTGATGTGTTAATAATTGACTCCAAAACATTCATTTAAACAGGAACAAGAGTTCTGTCATTTTTAAAGCCATGACTGCACAAATAAGGCAAAATAAATCAGCACTATCTTTTGATATTGCCAGAGTTAATTAAGTCTGTAAAACTTGATAGTTACACAGCATGGATTTTGAACCCTTTATTTCTTTCCTGTGAAGTCTCACTGATCTCTGTTTTCTCTCTCAGGACAAGATGATCAACCTGAGCTTTCTGAGGTTGTTCAGAGCCGCTCGGCTCATCAAGCTGCTGCGACAGGGCTACACCATCCGCATCCTGCTGTGGACTTTTGTTCAGTCCTTTAAGGTGAGTTTACACACCAAGTGACCGAAAATAAGCCATCAGACACTTTTGTATAGCATGAAAGAAAACTCGATCAAAGCGGCCGATTATGCAAAATCTATTTTATTAAATTGCAGTTTCATGCAGATTGATTTGCAGTTGAATAAAAGGATAACACAAAGAGCTTTTACCATGGAATAATAAGCCTGAAAGGAAGCAGAGGCCCGCTACAGGCTTCTTCTGCAAAAATCGAACGTAGCCGCTCTCAGCAGACAGCAGTTCAGATCTTCACACAGTGCTGCTTTGCTCTCTGAATCCCCCAGGACGAGTCGAGTTAAATGCAGAGAGCCGCGCTGCAACCAGGGAATTTATAGCTGGTTTAATGTCGGTGGTGAGAGCTTTTAAGTCCAATGAAAATGGACAGTATCTGCAGAGTGTAAAAGGTAGCTATTTAATTACAACAAATGGTCACCTCCTCTTTGCAGCGATATAAATAGCTCGTGAAGAAAAAAAAAATCGCCCTGCTGGTCAGGTTGGCATTTATAGTTCTTACATGAGGCTGCAAAATCTCACACAAGAGCTGCTCCTCTGTGGAGAATCGGGTCTGATCTTGTATGAAGCGCATGTGATGAGATCTGATGTAAACTGATTTGTCTGAGTCTCTGTTTACTTGTTTTCAGGCTCTGCCATATGTCTGCCTGCTCATTGCCATGCTGTTCTTCATCTATGCCATCATTGGAATGCAGGTGAGTTGTCACATGACCAGGTGGACTACAGGAAGTAAGGCTCTTATGCTTTTGTAACAGAAATATAAAGATTGAACACCTTTTAATCTGTTTTCTAAATCCACAGTCGGTTCAAATGAACACCAACAACATCAGCCTCAAAAACCCAGAATCACTTTGGTGTGAGGGCAACGCTAAAAATGCACTGACTATGAACAACAAAATTATAAAATACATCTTTGAAAATAATGTGATATGAGGTCAAACTGCTAGGCTAGGCTTAAAACTTTCTGCTGATCACATGATACAACACTGAAGCATTATTTTTAAAATCCCTGGCATGTAAAAATTGCTAAATCTTAATTTATTGCAGGGATTGATAATATCATGTAACAACCAGGTGTTTATTATCTCAACATTAGTTAGTGTATAGATTTGGTTCAGTGGCATACAGCTAGTTCTGTTCAGATGGTTTGAAATCTCAGCCTCTAAAGCTTTTATAAATAACACATAATATTCCAGCAGTTATAAAACTGAAGTGTAGAAATCAGTGTTTGTACTCACCTCCTGGAGTCTCTTCATCAACCTGAGGTCGCTAAGCAACCAAAGCTTTAGAGATGCTCATTTTTTTCGTGCCTTTGGAGAGGGTCCAGAGCTAACTCATTAACATACTTTTACCAACCAACTGTCAGATTTGCCAGCTGTGTTCTAGCACAAACATTTGCTCTCCTTGTGCCTGAATTTTAGATTTGATACAGAGAACTTAAAGATGGTGTCCATGATCAGAAATTGGGGCTCAAAGTGATTACCCATCTTCATTCAACAGTATTCCTCCAAGATGTTGTTTATTAAAGTATACGGGTTCAAATATTAGCAGTGGCACACAAGCTAAGTCTCTTTCTTTTGTCGAGGTGAAAAAGGAAGGAGGACAATTTTGTAGACGGTTTGAAGATATCAATTTGATAAAACAATTCTTGAAATTTCTTTAACCTCTGTGGTTCTGATTCCACAGTCAGGAGGAAGGGAGTTGTATGAGTTATTTAAAGGAATATCTTATATGCAATAAGATGCAGGAAGAGGCCATTAACAAATGCACATGTGCAGAGTCCAAGTGCAAAACACAAAACACTCGTATTACCATCCCACAGAAAGTCCAAATGAAATATCTTATACAGGTGTTGGACAATGAAACTGAAACACCAGCCAATTTAGTGTTGGAGGTTTCATGGCTGAATTTTACCAGCCTGGTGGCCAGTCTTCATTGATTGCACATTGCACCACTAAGAGCAGAGTTTGAAGGTTCAATTAGCAGAGTAATAGCACAGTTTTGCTCAAAATATTGAAATGCACACAACACCATGGGTGACATATGAGAGTTCAAAAGAGGACAAATTGTTGGTGGACGTCTTGCTGGTGCATCTGTGACCAAAACAGCAGGTCTTTGTGATGTATCAAAGGCCACGGTATCCAGGGTAATGTCAGCATACCACCAAGAAGAACACACCATATCCAACAGGAGTAACTGTGGACGAAAGAGGAAGCTGGCTGAAAGGGATGTCAGGCTTCTTACCCGGATTGTATCCAAAAAACATAAAACCACATCTGCCCAGCGCTCTGCAGAATTAAATGTGCAGCTCAACTCTCCTGTTTCCACCAAAACTGTCTGTTGGGAGCTCCACAGGATCAATATCCATGGCCATTGGCCGGGCTGCTATAGCCAAACCTTTGGTCACTCGTGCCAATGCCAAACGTCGGTTTAATTAGTGCCAGCAGAGAAAACCTTGGGCTGTGGACAATGTGAAACATGTTCTCTGATGAGTCCACCTTTACTGTCTTTCCCACATCCGGGAGAGTTACGGTGTGGAGAAGCCCCAAAGAAGCGTGCCACCCAGACTGTTGCATGCCCACAGTGAAGCATGGGGGTGGATCAGTGATGGTTTGGGCTGCAATATCATGGCATTCCCAAGGCCCAGGCTAGATGGACGCGTCACGGCCAAGGACTACCAAACAATTCTGGAGGACCATGTGCACCCAGTGGTTCAAACATTGTACCCTGAAGGCGGTGCTGTGTATCAGGATGATAATGCACCAATACTCACAGCATGACTGGTGAAAGAGTGGTTTGATGAACATGAAAGTGAAGTTGAACATCCCCCATCTAAATATTATTGAGCCACTTTGGGGTGTTTTGGAGGAGGGAAACAGGAAATGTTTTCCTCCACCACCATCATGTAGTGACCTGGCCACTATTCTGCTAATTGATGCTGTATTGGCCGCAAAAGGAGGCCCTTCACCATACTAATGAATTAATGTGGTCTAAAACCAGGCGTTTCACTTTCATTGTCCAATCCCTCTACATACACCGTGTTCTTTGGCTATTTTCTTCTATTGAACTGCACTGCACACTGAGTTTTTAAACTCCTACAGAATTCATTTTCACAGTTTGTAAAGAAAGAGTTAGCTGCTGTTGCAGCCGAGGGTTAAAGGGATATGCTACATATTTGACTGCTCTCAAAGGTCTCTTGGGCCCAGCAGCAGTCTTTATAGGCCACAGGCTGGATGAGCTGTAGAGCAGATAAATATTTCAGAAGAGACCTCCGGGTTCTTTCTCTCTGCTCTCAGTTTACTCCCAGTCTGTCGTTCACTTAAAATGAAATAAGACCAATCTGAGTAAAAACGTGTTGACTAATCACAAACATAAACTTGGTAACGGTGAAGATGAATATCAGAGGTACGGTTGGTTCAGTTGTAAACTGCTCAGATGTAAGATGTAATGTCCTCCCTTCTTCAAATCAGTGAGATAAACATGGAGGCAGACTCATATGTTTGTTCTCCAGTTTGTCCTGAAAGCAGACCTGTTTTTCATGACAGCGGTTACGGATGATTTCACATTCTGTCTCATTCCTCTCTGTAAGACGTTTTTATTCTGAGGGAAAGTGTAAAAGTCTTATGAGCACATACGTTTGATATAATATTCTGAACCTCTTCTGTATACTAACATACTCTGAATGGTATTAACTGTATAGTGTCATAAGAGGCGATGAGAAAATCTTGTCTTGTTTTTTCTTGGGCAGAACTCTGTTGTCGTCTCTGTGTCGTGTGAATTCTTTGTAGCAGTAAAGTCGGGCTTTGAATTTGGGGTTTTGCATCTTATAATCACCAGCTGTTTATCTGCTGCCTCAGGTGTTTGGAAACATCGAGCTGAATGAGGACACAGCAATAAATCACCACAACAACTTCCAGACCTTTCTCCAGGCCCTGACCCTTCTCTTCAGGTAAACCTGCTTTAAATACTCACAATGATCACTGAGTCCCTCCTTTTTTACTGTTGCATAGATTTAAGCCACTTTTTTATGAACGTAGACCATCAATGAGATTTGTGTGTTTCAGGAGTGCAACCGGCGAGGCGTGGCAGGAGATCATGTTGGCGTGTCTGAGTAACCAGCAGTGTGATCCTCTCTCAGGAAATGAGGGGAAGGAGTGTGGCAGTGACTTTGCCTATTTCTACTTTGTGTCCTTCATCTTCCTCTGCTCCTTCCTGGTCAGTATGATGGACAGTATGATGGTCTCTCAGTGTAAAAAAGGAGCACAGGGGATAAAATTTTCACATTTGTTTTGAGTCGTCCAGAATCTAAAGACTGTCTGGTGTGTATACTAACTAAGAGCATTATGCACCAAGCACAGCTAAGACAGCGGTTGATGAGGTAAAGAAAAAAAATGGAGTGCAAATATTTAATAGTAAAGTCATCTTTCTTTGAAGGTTTATTTCTTATTTACTTCTTTGTTGGTTTATCCTCCTCCATTTTTGTTGATAGAATCGACCACAAAAGTCCCGCCCCTTCCTCATTTTTATTGGTTGGTGATGAAGAAGTGAATTGTGAGCATTTAGTACCAAACACACCAAACACAGCTGCCACCTTTTTTTAAACACTTCGCTATTTACTCAAAGCAATCTATGGGAACTTCAATTAAATAAATGTATTCAGAGTTAGTTCTTTATTTTTGATTTGACACACATGTAAATTTAACACTTCTGGTTTAACCCACCAGATGTTGAACCTTTTCGTTGCCGTCATCATGGACAACTTTGAATACCTGACCAGGGACGCCTCCATCCTCGGGCCTCATCACCTCGATGAATTCATTCGCGTGTGGGGAGAGTATGACCCCGCTGCCTGGTGAGTGTTCCTGATGGTTTTTAACCTGTGCTGCATCTGCAGTATGAGCATTGCACCCTGAATGTTTACGAATCAAAGAGGAAGGAGTTGGTGTTTAAGAAGAGGAGAGGGCTACAGTAGAAAACAGGCAAAACCTAAGAATGGTTCTGAGTTCCAGCTGATTGATTCTGTGGAGGGAAATCCCTTCTCAAGAGTGAACTCAAGTGAATGACATTAAACCTGAACCCACAGCTGACTTATGCTGTTGTCAATCCCCCTGTCGGCTGGGCTGATGCATATAAACCCAGCGTTCCACTTGGTGTTCATTCAGCTTTCTTTTCCTCTAAGCTGGTGGGCTCCAAATCTCCTGAGTCTGTGAAGGGAAACCAGTTCTTTCTGTCAAATGGAGGATACCAGTTATATATCTGCTGCTCTGCCCCTTACGTGACACTGTTAAACTTAACTCTGGTACAATAGAAACTGTGTGAGAACCAGAGTGAGGTGTAATCTGCCTCTGATTATGCAAGCCTCATTAAGTTTTACAGAAGGATTCGCAGGAGTCTTGTCAGTGAGTCAGGACTCTGGGAGAAGTGTGCGATGTAAAACCTGAAATTTCCTTCCAGCTCTTGACAGACGTTACAGGAGAGGTATTATTTATTTATTCCCCTGCATATGAATCAGCTGCTCTCAGGAAAGTGCCTACAGTAATAGATTGCATATTTCAGCTGCTTGAACTCTTTCTTCATATCAAACTGGAGCAAGAATATCTTCATGGCGTGTCATCATCTCTCCTCAGACTTTACAATAACACATTGTGAATTCTTGTTGCTGTTTTTAATAATTTGGGGTTATTCTGGAGTATTTTTACCCATCCAGCTCTGTTTGCCAGACACCTGTGAGGACATACCCTGTGGAGAAAATGACACCTCTGATCTCTTGTCCATTACATGTGCGGGTTAAAGTTTCTTATAAAAAAAGAAAATAAATTGCAGTGTTTATGCAGCGACCTAAATATTTATGTCCTCCCCTATATTAGATTTGTTTTTTTAATGTAAGGTGTTCAAATAATCTGTAACCTAACCTGTTGAACATGTCTTATCTTTTTCAGCGGAAGGATATGCTATCAGGATATGTACAAATTGTTGCGTTGTATCTCGCCCCCCCTGGGCCTGGGGAAGAAGTGCCCTAACAGGGTGGCTTATAAGGTTTGCACTCCCACGCAGTCCTTTTGTTTTTCTTTTAAAGGGACTGTGATGGTTTGAGACTGTAGATGTCTGTTGTCATTCCCTGCGGTGGCAGAGAAAGCTCCAACCACACATGCATACAAACACACATCGATCCCCCACTAACCAGCTGGCAGGTAACCAGAGTGAATGCAGGAAACAATGCTGCGAGTAAGGCTCAGACAAAAAAAACCCCCAAACATTTCCTTACTCAGGAGTAAGGAGAGCATTGTGAGCTTTGTTTCCTCTTTGGTTACGGCTAATGTCTCTTAGCATGCAGAAACAGAGGGCATCTTAAAGGAATACTCAGCTGTAAATCTGCCACGTCATCCTCTGAAAGGAGGCTCTGACAAGTTTGTAGCAGCAAAAAGCAAAAATTAAAAACTTTCTTCCTTAACATCATGACCCAAACCAAACAATCACTATTAAAATAAATTAAAGACAATGTATAAAGCTTTTAGTGCTCATCAAAGGGCAGTCTCAGCCATGTCCAGAGTTTTAATCGGATCATTTTATCCAAACACAATGTGGTGTAATTTAGTTAACTGTGTACTGTGATTCAGGGATGCTTAAAGCTTATTATATAAAAAACTTATGATCACACATTGAGCTTTATGGGCCAAAACCTAAAGAACTAAACCTTTAAAAGAGATAGTTCTTCTTTCGTGAAGTGGGGTTGTATGAGGTGCTTGTCTTCACTTTTCTGTCAGAAGCCACTTTGTTGTAGCACTCTTTGAAGACACATGTTCCTCCACCTTAAATAAAAAAGGAAAAAAAAATCATTACTGTTTCAGAGCTAAAGAGTTGATAAGCTACAAACAACTCAGAGCATCTTTCAAGCCTAAAGCTGTTGAATTTTCTGATTCTCAGCAGACAGATTTGCGATTGAGTAAGCCTTTAACATAAAATGCGCTCTCATTTCCAAATACATACCATCTACCAGGATCCAGGAAATCCTCTGGAGCCTTCTTCCTTCCGTCCTTCCTCTTCTGGGATCCATTCCTGGATCCTTAACCCAGCTGGAATGACATTCCAGATCATGATATCCTGGAAATCTTATTAACAAGGATTTCTGTGTTTTCCTCTTTTACCCCCCTCCCACCTTCTGTTATGCTGGGACCCCCCCCCCCCCCCGGCCCCCATCCCTTTTACTACCTAAACCTCCTCATCTGGGAATCTCCATTCCTCCTTTATGGTCTCTTATCATCCTTCCCCCGGGAAGCGGCCGCATGACTTATCGTGACATGTACGAGATGCTTCGTGACATGTCCCCTCCACTTGGTTTGGGGAAGAAATGTCCTCCCCGAGTCGCCTATAAGGTAGAATTACCCCTTCCTTCTTTCTTCCTCTCTCTGCTGGTTCCCTGCTTCCACCTGATTAACATCTTCTGGTTTCTGTCAGCGTGTCACAGCTGGTGTCATCTGTCCTGCTGTTGTGCTGGTCTTTGTGTTGAGTTTTGAAGCTCTGCTGCCTCGTTGTGCTCTGTAAAGGTTTTCTGTATTGAGTTAATTTACAGGAGAGCCATTTTCAACTGATGAATGAACAGATTAGAAAGCAAAATACCAGAGTGATGTGTATGACACATTTCCACAATTTGAGTGAGAAATAAAAAAAATTCTTACACCTTCAATATATTTTATTATAATAAGACCGCAGACATCTCTGGGGTTCAGGATGAGGTGAGAATAGAGTCACCCTGCTAGCTATCTGTTAGAAAACCGAACAACTGTAGTATTGCTGCCCTGTGACAGGCAAAACCTGAGGGATGATCGTGGATAAATGCCATACGATTTTGTACAGGCTTTTATGTCCCAAAGGACAAATGCTGCAGACTTTGGTGAGATTTCATCTTGCATCACCTTCAGGTTGACATATTTGGTACAGAGTGAGATGTCATGACTGCTTTTTGATAGATTGCCAAGAAAACTGCTGCGGTTAATTATGCGTACCTCAGTTTCACATGGCAACTATTAGCTTGAGTTTTGAATACGAATACGATCTTCATCATTTGACAACACATGCGCAGTATTTAGAAATTGTGCTGCAAAGTCCACAACACAACATGTTAGAAAAATGCGCTGCAACACAGAGGAAGTTTTTCCAGAGGACACTCAAAAGTGATGCACACGTCCCGACACACTTGTTGTTGATGCAGAGTTTGAGTCGCCGTATAAAGGTTCTATTTCCACCAGTGGTGTTGGAAAATGAGATAAAAGTAAGTGCTTTTGATTTATTTTAACATTGTGATCGCATGATTCAGATATTAGCATACTGGCTAATAACGGACATGTGCATCACTTTTAAGTGTCCTCTGGAAACTCTTCTGTTGTGTTGCAGTCTATCTAATTTACTAATGTGTTGCGTTGTGGTCTTTGCAACATTTTTTTCTAAATGCTGTGCAGGTTTTGTCAAAATGATGAAGATGTTTTGTGTTTTGTCTTTTTGCATGTGTTCTCTTAAGCTGTAGTGCTGTGAGCTCTCAGGGCCACAATACTGTGGCCCCACACACCTAAGCAAACCTTGAATTTTCTGAGCCAGAAGGAGCAGAACTCGACACAAAGATAAAGTTGTAAATGTTAAAAATGGTTTCTGATGCTAAAATCAGCTGATCTTTTTCTTGCTCCTTGTAGGCCAAAATGCATAAAACTAATCGCACTACACCTAAAAACCTGATGGATGGATTTCAGTGAAATTAGACACTACTTTTGGCACAGGAACAAGCGATTTAGTGCAGGATCTTTGGATTTAGATATTCATCACAATCCTCTTTCAACACTTAAGAGATGACACCTTTAAAAAAGCTCTTACCGTTTTCTCATCAGCACCTGGCAGGAGTACCTGGCACATTTATCCCACGATCGTGATCATATGTACGGCTCAATTTCTTGAGAAGTGGGAGGCAAGGATGTAGCCCAGCAGTCCTCAGATAGTGACTGTGCCAGCTGCTTACCTTTTAGCATGCAGACTTGATGGGAGCAGTTCCAGCACAGGCACAGCTGTCCAAATGAATCACATTTAAAGCAACCCTGCCCCAGTTGTAAATGTCTGGGTCTGACGCGGTCACATCTCCAAATATAACTCCTGCTCTTGTGAATTGGCAGACGAAGATGTAAACCAAAGGCACAAAGAGTTGCAGAGCACTCAAAGGCAAAGATATCTTTTCCACTATTTTTCTGTTATTGCTCGTCCCACTTCATCACAGTTGGTTTCACTCTTAGTTAACCTCCTTTCTAATAAACATATTAACCCCTGATAGTCCAGCTACCAACTTTCCTTGTTACCCTCTTGTTTTTGTTCTGTCTTCAGGCTAAGCAGTACTCTCTTGTTTGAATGATCTTTCTTTCACCCCCTCAGGAGACTTGTGTTTCCTTCTCCTCCAACATCACCCTGCATGTCTACTCATACAAGTGTGCATGTGTGTGTGTTAAAGCATGTGTCTTCTGCATTTGGGCTTTTGATAATGTTTTTTTTCTGCCTTGTGCTTATGTCTGCAGCCTCTCTTCTTTTCTACTCTGTTTCTTAGAAAAAGATGCAAGACTTGGCACGCCTAGATGCTTTCCAGTTGAAGCACTTACTCCTCCTCCTCCACCTCCTGCTCATTGCCTCTCATCTTTTCATCTCACTCTGTATTGTTATGCTCCCACAGTAAATATAATTTCTCTTTGTCCTGTCTTGAAGAAAATTGGAACCATCACGTTCAGTTTTTTTTTCCTTTTCTAACAAATATTACTGTGACTTGATGCTCCAGCCTTCCACTTCTTTTTTTTATTTCCTACCACTTCTTCATTCTCACTGGGAATCTGGTGTACTAACTAGGTTATGCATGTGTGTACAAATTATTTAAGTGTAGCATTGTTCCAGACCCCCTGTTTGGTGTGAATTTAGCTGAAGATGTTTGTGTTTCAAAGCTTATGCTTAATGAATTTTAAGTCTTGGGCAACTTGATTGGTAAAAGAGTCAATGCTGCCTGATATCTATAAAAATGACAAGCTTTGGCTGTTAAAGTGCATTACCAGCTTCCGTACAAAAGTGTGAACTGTAATTACAGACTGCCAGCAACAGTTAAATATTTTTAAATTTCAAAATTAACCATAACGTGACTAATAAGATACTAAAAAAGGAGCTCAAGCTGACATTTGTTCATTGCATAACAGTCCAAAACTCAAAAGAAAAAAAAAGAGCGAGAGATGACATGTCAGAAAGAAACAAAGCCTCACATTAGAGAAGCTAGAACCTGCAAATTTTATAGTAGTTATAAAAGTCATTATCAGAGAAGACCAAATAAAACCACTTTTTTTTTCTCTTGATTCTAGTCTAACGTTCTGCATTTTTTTCCTTGATGATGATGATGTCAGGTTTTGATAACTTATCAACAGAAACTATGTATTAAAATATTAGTTTTGGATGATTTTGAACTCTATTACACAGGTTACGCTGCCATAGCATTCCACCAGGTTAATTGAAAGTTTTTCCATCCTTTGTTCTCCTCCTGTAAAGATTGCAGTGTGGGAGCTTTAGATGCATTTCTGTGCATGAGTACCAAATCCAGACAACGTTAATTTAAAGCTGAAATATTCTGAGCTAGGATGAACTAAGTGGGTTAGGGTTAGGCATGCAGGGGTTTAGCACAAAATAACGTATCGGTACAGCAGCATTCTGTAAAGGCAGCTTACATCAACTATAACCAATAGCCCATTAAGTTGAGTTGTGGAAGTATGAGAAGTTTTCCTCAAGAGCTGTAGCTCTAGCAAGAGCTGGTGCTAGGCAGCACCAGTAAACCAGCATAGCTGAAAGCTCATACACTTAAACATTTTTACATGCAGTATGGAAAGGAAGGATTAAACAGCACGCACTCGACCTGTGCGACCCTGTATTTAACAGAAAAACCCACTGATTTATAGCTTTCTGTCAGTCTTATATCCATCAGAAAACTTCCTTTAGTCTTCATGTCTTCAGGTGTTTTTCATTCATTATTCTTAGAATGAAGACAGAGTGTCACATGTTGGAGCTAAACACGTCCACAAAGTTTAATAATGCTCTGAGCATCAGAAGTTAGTCATATTTAAGCTTTAAGCAGATGTGTGCTCTGCTTGTGGTGGGTTTTACAGTCTCATAGCAACAGCAGAGGCCATAAACAGCACAGAGCTCCCAGCATTCCCAGCAGTGTTGTTAGCTTAAAAAAAGCTGTGTATGGTGGGCACTCGGGCTTTGCAGGAATGAATCTGCATCAAAATGAGTGAACCTTTCACAACGAATAATTGGAGATGACAGTCCTGACTGGCTATTATTTAAAAACAAAGTTTCTCAGCTTCTGCTTTTCAAATGTGAGGACTTTGTGTTATCCGTCATTTTTAATGGAGATAAAATATCTCTGGGTTTTGGAAAACTCTGACCTGTTATTCCTGGCCAAATAAATTAAAACAAGGCTCTTGGAATTTAGTTAACAGTCATTTTCTTTGACTTTTGCTGAACTTTGATTGATTGTCTTTGGTTCATGGCACCCTTTCTTCGATTCTTTCCTCTCAGCGCTTGGTGAGAATGAACATGCCCATAGCAGAAGACAACACGGTGCATTTCACCTCCACTCTGATGGCACTGATCCGCACAGCCCTGGAGATCAAACTGGCATCCGGTGAGAGAGCAAAACTACAAAATCCCAAATCCCTTGCGGCTGGACTGACAGCTCGTGTGTAAATATGATTGGCAGTGATCAGCATGGTGCAGATTTGATATGACAGATTTTTTGTGGGCATGTTCCCAGGGGTCCTGGCACAGCATTTGTGTGATGCTGACCTGAAGAGGGAGATAAACCGAGTGTGGCCAAGTCTGCCTCAGAAGACTGTTGACCTGCTGGTGACACCACCCAAATGTGAGCCTCACTTTTTTAATGAACCCTGCAGGCACCGAGCAGTTTGATTAGCAATTCCTCTTTCATCTTTTAGAAAATACACCTTTCATCTCTCTTATTATTCCTTAATCTTTTTCTGCCATATCTACTAAGTGCATTAAGAAAACAAGACTGTTAGGACGCATGATTAAGGTACAGATTTATGATGAACAAAGACATTATTTGTATCTTCGTAACAGTCTTAATAAGTGCTTTTTCTAGTGGTGAAATAATTTTCACCAAGGATAACTGGTAGTTAATTTCCTAGCAGAGAAAGTCTTGCAGAAAAGGAAATAAACTCAGTATTTATAACTAAAAGGAACTAACATGGTACGGATAGTAATGCTTACCATAATATTTATTCTTTATTCTAATGAAGGTTCCTTTAAAAGGATTTGTTCCTTGAGGAATGAATGCATGCATCATTGTGATTATTTGTCAGAATGTCCATTTTTAAAACAAACAAACAAATTAATAGTTTGATAATGAACAAAAAAATAATAGTCTTAAAAAACCTGATTAAGGCTCTTTGAAAAAAAAAAAGTGACACTCTGCAAACCTTCTAGCAACTGGAATAAACAAGCCTTTGAGTTGTGCTTTGTTCACCTGGCGCCATCTACTGCCCACCTGGAGAACTCACTCCTCATCTGTCTCCCGTTTCCTCCAGACAACGAGCTGACTGTGGGGAAAGTCTACGCTGCTCTGATGATCTTTGACTACTATAAGCAGAACCGGGCTAAGAGACTCCAGCAGCAGAGTACTCCAGGAGGAACTCAGGTACAGCCTACTGATGCTTTGTTGCAAAAAGTACACCATACCACAGTTTTTAAATCCGGGTGGGATTATTATGCTATGCCATAATCCTAATTTCTTACTGTACTAACACAAACTCATATCAGATAACCTAATTTAAAGTTTCATCTTATTACTGAATCTTAAAATTATTTCAGTGATGGTTATTGGGCTTATGACACTATGTGAAGGAGTATTAGTTTTCACATCACAGTCTGTATTTTTATCTAATAGAATAGAATAGAATAGAATAGAATAGAATGTACTTTATCAATCTCTGAAGGGAAATTCACAAAGCACAACTACATGGGATGTCTTCCCTTTAAGTATGTTGATTTTTCTGTCTTGGACTCTTGTCAGTGTCACTATTTTGACCTTTTTTTCTGCAGAGTAAGCTGGGGGCTTTGTTCCGTCCTATGCTGCCCCTCACTCACATACTGGAAGCAGAACCTCCGTTCCCCAGCCCCAAACAGCCCCTCCCGCCTCAGCCGCAGACAAAATTCAAGCCAGAGGCTCCGCCCACTATGACCACGATCACTACTGCTGTCACTGCCCCCACCTCCACTACAAGGGACACTTTGTGAGTGATGTTCTTCAATGTTTTTGAACACAGCTTTATTGTATCATTATAAGTCCTTTTAGAACCAGCAAGGTGCATTTATATACTTAATACTCATGAGAATTTGCTGCACTGTACTTGAAACGAATGTGTACCATATAATTTAAACTCCCTAATTATTACAATATGTTTTCAAAGATTCCAAAGAACTGCCATTTTTTTTTTAAATCCATAGAAATAAATGGTATCAATCATTTTCATTCCTCTTGGGAAACATCACATTCTCATGTCTATGTCATATTAACGTTATGCTGCGTTACAATCAAGCGACAATCTCCAGTCTGAAACTATGAGGAAATGCAGAAGTGCTAAAATCTGCAGTTTGTTGAATGTCCACTTGAGGCTGCGGAAGTACCGCAAACCACGTACAGACCAAGCCAAAAAAAAAAAATTTCACAGCAGAAATAAGCATGTTTACAGCCTGGTATGAAAAATGTCTCCTGTCTGTATCACTAATTTCACAGCACACACCTTATGGTGGGTGATTTTTTTTCCAACTTGGCAGTTTAGAAGACATTAAGAACACGAGTTCGCCCAATCAGAGGCGCAGCTCAGCTGATTGACAGGTGGGCACCCTACAGCTGTCAAAACTCAGTTTAAGAAACAAACGGGTGACGTCAGGGAGACTACGTCCATTTATCATACAGTCCGTGGTTGTAATACTTAGTGTTCTTGAGACACCAGAGCAACATGTCCTCTTGGTGACTGCAGTAACTGCAAAAAGATTCTCTCCTTAAGCAAACAACACGTGGGTTTATTTGTACAGCTACTGCACCTACAGGGTTTGTTTTTATTTATTTATTTATTCAGTAAGAAGCCAAGGCAGTAGTATGCAGTTTACATTTGGGTTAGTAGTTATGTCTGAAAATATGTCAGACTGTAGTGCAAATGTTCGGTCTGAACTGCTGCAGGGTTCTCAGAGTGACGGCAGGGAGTCAGTGCAGTGAACAGAGAGGAGGACTGGTGTGGAAAGCCTGTCATGCCAACACACAGTCCATGACTATTCCAAATATTTTAATGATCACTTTTCTATTTCATCCTGCTCACTGGCCTGCCAATACTGCATTCAGAGCCTTTGTGTGTTTTTATTCAGATCAAACCAGAGGAGTGGAATTAAACATTCCCAGTCTGGGGATGTTTCTCAGGCAACGCAGAGGCCCAGAGGCCAAAGGAAACTACAGAGAGGCCAGTCAGAAGATGTGCCATGTTCAACTCGACCTCAGGTACACCAACACACCACAACAACTTCTGAATAATGTATGTGGTTTGTCAAGACAGTACCATCTCTCTTTCTCCATACAAACAACTACTCCTCTTCTATTTCGTTCAGGAACTGGTTGAACTGAAGCAGGTGGAGAACATTTCAGACACAGAAGGATATCCAAGCCTGGAAGGCCACTGCAGAGCAACCTCTCTGCCCCGGCTCAATGCTGAGTACTATGTAAGCTCTGCTAGGTTCATTATCTCATCCATTCTCTTAACAATGGTTTATTCACAGTGTTTGGCTGTAACCTTGTGACTGTACCAACTTTTGAAATGACAGACACTGTGGATCCCTTAAGTTGATCTTGATGAAATTACAAACAGTAGCTTCTGTGGTGTAAAAAGAACAGTAATAAGATGGCTTATTTTGGCAGTGAACAGGTGGCTTAGGGGCTGGAAGAGGAAGCAGAGATGATAATCATGGATGTTTGATCTTAATCAATTTCTGTTGAGCTTTAACTTATTTTTTCTAAATGTTAGTTTTGAAAAGCTTCTTTAAATACCAAACTGTGAATGTTTTTTAACTTAGGAGATAAATGTAGCTGCAATTTTAGATGAATAAACTCCCTTTTTAAAGGTGAAACCATTTACATGTTTGCTTGAAACCTGCAGCCAGAGCCATGTAGCATTTAGTTTTGAAAAATAATAATCGTTGAAGCTTTTCTCTGTGAATTTGAAATATCTGTTTTTGTGAGAATAAAGGCAACAGGTTTCATAAAACATGACAAACAGTTGGCTTGAGCTTGCTGTTTCACTTTGCCCCAAGTGTTAACATGAGCTTCCAACTGTAACTCTGCATAAAATTCAAAAATGAATAAATGAATTCAGACCTTTAAATCATTTCAAAAAGAAATCACCAAGTTATTAAAAAAAGTCAAAACCTCTCTTCATTATAATACATAGAGGGTTAAAGAATAGTTAGATATATCGCAGAGACACACAGTGTTGAAAAATAAAGCAAAGGGGGAAGTAAAAACCACATTTCCTCAAGTGTCCACTTGAGGCTGTTCTGCAACAGCCAATAAATGTGCTGGTAATGTCATGCAAAGAACAAAATATCAAACTTATCTGTTCAGACACCTTAAAGACATCAACACCTTTTTTCATTGTATTATTTGCTTGAGAAAAGAAATTGTAAATTTATATTCTGCAAATTGAGAGATAACATTGTTTCGAAACATCTGAGGGTTCAAAACACATGAAGTCATGTTTTAATATCTTATATAACACGCAGACTTAACCACAACAGGCTGTAAACAGCTGCTCAGTGTTGTGCGACTACTCCTATAAATATGAACCGTCATTCATGTCGATTGTTTTTCTGTCACTTGTGAGTAGGAGTGGCTGCTCTTGTCTGCAGCATATGGATGTTATGTAAACAATATTTTACTGTCTGTCGTTTTCCTGTTCCAGGATTTTTCTGCTTGTCTGATCATGTCAGCGTTGAGCTGCACCGTTTGCCTGTCTCTGTTTTTATGTCTGTCTGTCTCTCTGCCATTCTGCTGTCTCCCACAACACTTAACATGTGCTTTCCTGATGTTTATGTTGCGTTTTGATCTCTTGCTCTCTCTCTCTCTTGCTCTCTCTCTCTCTCTTGCTCTCTCTCTCTCTTGCTCTCTCCCTCTGAAGGGATAAGACTGACGCTATTCTGTATTTTTTACTTGTGTCAGCAAATCCTCAGAAGACCAAAACTAACAAGCAGTTGTCTATCTTTTAATACTGCACAGCTGAGGATAAGAGGGTTTAAAAACATTAAACAATGAATGTTATGTGAGAGAAAAAATTATAATCTATATCTATTGTAAGTTTGTGTAAGTGGAGGGGAGATGGTGGTCTGTACCTATCCAGGGTCCTGATCTTTTATTCCTTCTTGTAAGCCCCTCACTTATGTTCATTCATAACATTATCATCCAACAGATGTCTGAAAAGTGTTTTTAATGTTGTTTTTTAACGTACCAAAACTGATCACAATGGCAGAAAGATAAACCGAGTTCACTCTTAAAGTGGAATGAAAACATTGTTGATTTTGGGTCTTGAATGTTTTTTTATAGAAAAGAAAAAATGTACAGAACATCATCAGCTTCGTCCTCACTCTCCTCTACTGTTTTCCCTCTCTCCTTTCTTGATACCCACTGCTAATGTTTTGCCCACCTCCCCTCTTGTGTGTGCTGTCTGATAGCGGAGCCACCCACGCCACGCCCCTGGGACCCACCTGGCAGTATGTACCACCTGTTGTGCCACCTCTTTCAACCTCTTCTTCTTCCTCCTCTTTTTCCTGCTCTTGTCTTGTCCATCCATTCTTCCTTCTCTTATTTTCGTATCTGTGTTTGGGATCACATACTTTTCTCATCCTGGTGCAGAGTTTACACACCATCCCACCATCATGGACACAGTGACACCTACAGTACTTACTCATTTCATGTCATTACTGATGAGAAAACTGCATACAACTAAAAAAAATTAACATACCTAGATTGAACCCTGAAAAGCGATATTTGTTTGTGTTTCTGGGGTAAGTCCAGCACTCTGCCCTGCTTTTCAGCCTTTACAGCAGTCCAGTTTTACACTTGGTGAAATGTGACTGTGTGTATCTGAGTGTTGTTGTGTAGTATCACAGTAGCGTTGTAGTTCAGTAATATGTAGTTTTTTTTTTAGTTTTGTGTGTGAGTGTGAAACAAGGCAGGGACACTACTGCTGCTTTTGTGCTTTTGAATTAACAATTTTCTTTTCACCACAAAATCTGTCCCGCCTTAAGTGTCACGTGATCTTTTATTCGGTCTTAAAATCTAATGAATCAGTTACGCCTTTTTAAATCTCTCACTGACGGTGAAAGATTTATTCAGTGGTGTGGGAGAAACAAGGGATTCTTTTCCTTTTTTTAATCATAGTATTAATCTTAAAAAGTAAGATTTTAAGACTGCATATTAGACAAAATATGATATAACACATATTGATATTTTCTGCTGTGTTGTGATATTGTAGTGTGTGACTGTAGCTACAGGATAGACTGTGTGATAGTAACCAGAAGAACAGCACCATCACATTAAACTGTCTGGTTCAAAGCACAGATGGAAAATGATATTATCAAGGTCTGAGGTCTGTGGGTTATTTGTATGAATGGTTCTGGAAAATTAAATCAAAAGGAAATGTCCTCCTATTACCTCCAAGGATCAGTCGTGTGCCTGTGCTGTAACCAGCAGGGGGTGTGCTAACTCAGCTGCTGTTCTAGTTCCTATCACACAAGTTTGTCGCCTGAGAGCTGTACTGTCAAAAAGATAAGAACAAGGTGGGGTAAGTGTCCTGAGCATTTGACAAAATATCAATCCCTGTAGGGAAATCAGAAGATGTAACAGCAAACAGGTTTTTAAGCTATTCTTAAAGAGACTCCCAAGATTAAAAGTGGGATTATGATCCTTTCTCAAACCACCTCAAACACCCTCTCCCTACGCACTTTGTCTCCATCGCACGCTCATGTAAAAGGTCAGCCACAGTGACTGGAGTTCTAACCTTTGGGTTTAGAGTGAGTTTAACAGCAAGTGTGCACTGACACTGACTTATAAAGTAAGTAGTAGTGTGTAGTGAATGGGTAATTGTGCAAATTTGAATTCCTACAAGGTGAGCGGGACCACGTTGCAAAGCAATTTCAGGACAAATCACAATCAAACAAAATGCTGTGGCGTCTGCTTCTCACTTGGAAGGTTTAATCCCAGGTTTCAGCGTCCACATGCTGAAGTGTCCTCGGGCAAGACACTTAACCCTGAACTGCCGAATGTGTAGATGGGATTATATAATATGGACGGCTCGTTACATTGAAGCCGTTACCATCAGTGATGAAATGGGAATGTGCCTGGCAATATTAAACAAGATAAAATGTGTGGTAGTCATATCATACTGCTGTCTTAATCTAAATGTTTACATTTAATCAAGGATTCAGCTGAGTCCTCTCTGAACGGTGCAGATAGTGTGTGAGTTCATTTGATTATAGCTTATTTGATATGACTAAACTCAGCATCTTATCAGCATCAGTTCAAACAACAAGATGCTTTCAAACACAGATTTACCACCAAAGTGGAGTGTTTTTTCTTCTTCTTTTTATGTGGAGTGCTCTGTCTTACTGTGAGTCATGCAGCTATTATTATTAGTGTGATGTGAAACTATGGTACCACAAAGTTCTTGTTTCCATGGATATGAGGAGAGTCTTCCTGAAACCTGCAGTTGTGTCAGATCTTTAATAGATCCTTAATAAAGGGTGCTTCATTCAGCTGTGAGCGTGCCGTCAAAGAACGTGAGCTTCATGATAGAGTTGTGGTTCACTGATAAGCACACGTTTGTATGGCTAATTATGACATAAGGAGAGAGAAAAGCTGCTCAAACCTGGCAACACAGGTACACATTTTCAGCTGTGTTGTGTGCAGTAGGTCTACAGTGTCAACAGGGAGGTTTAGGTTTGAGAAAGGTCTGTTGACAAAAAAAAATTATCACAAAGGACACTTCACTAGCCCCACCTCTTCTTTGTTCTCAAGCAGAGGTAAATATGTAACTCCTGTGAGTGTAAGTATTCAAGTTATGTCTGAGTTTTATGTTTGTTCTCAAACTTTTCTGACATTTGTGCTTGAAGATGAACAGGTAGAAGGTTGGTCTTAAAACAAAATGTCACTCACCACCGGTTTTTGGATTTGTGTGTCATGGATATTTTTGTGATCCAGTACAAGTGGTTTTGAGTGAAACCACCAGAGTCATTCTGTTTTCTCTCCTTATTACTGATACAGCTCACCTTTGTTTTTGTCCCCTCTCAGCCCATCGTTGACCTCAGTCCGATAAGACGCTCAGCATCCTCACTGACACAGCAGCACTATCAGGAGGGCGGACTGAGGGGGTATAATCTGGACCGGACTGGCCAGACAGCAACAGGACAGGGACAAGTCCAGGGCCAGGACAAAACTCACCACCATCATCACCACCACCGCTGTCACCGACGCAGGGACAAGGAAAAAGACAAGAAGCAGAAGTCTCTGGATAGAGCAGCGTCAGTGCAACCGTCCAGCACTGTTGGTAAGAAAAATGGATCTCAGCAGGGTTGATGGGTAAATGTTAGGTTTACAACATAAAAATGAACTTAAGACACAAATAAAACTCTGCTCATTGAAAATGCCCTTAAAGGAACCAAGACCATCAGAAAAATGAGTTATTTTAACTGCTGCAGCAGAAGAACTGATCACTAGATTGCTGCTTAAATAGCCTCTGTTTACATTTTCCATGGCAACTATTCTTCATGATGACACATTTGACTAATTAAAGACGGCAAGATGAGATTTTTTTTTTTCTTATGAAAGCCCACTTTGACACACGAGGAGGCATTAAAGTTAACACAAACTGAATTGTCCTTACAGGACCTGAGCTCTTGGTACACCAAATAATAGTCAAACTATTTTGTAGTTTAATCTATAATGTATGTGCATATGAGGAGGCTAATGACTCATATCCAGATTTCACCTTATGTTGTTTTATGTTATTAAAAATGCCTCCATTTCTTTGAATTTAGCTTTCTGACTGCAGATTGAATTCTTCTTTATTTGTGTTCTAATGCCAACTATTTATGTAACTATACTGCCTGTGCATGATGCTTGGATTAGCAAAGAGTGCATGACAATAAACTGCCATATTGATTTTTCAGCACATCCCTGTTGGACACAGTAGCAAAAGTAATAAAATCCAGTTGATGAACATTTAATCATAAGTATGTCTTCACATAGAGTGCAGAAATAGGGCACATTGTTGGTTCTAGGAGAGACAGGGATAACAGACTAATCTCCCATGTAGGATCACTGAAATGTCTTCATCAAGCTGCAGGAATTCTTTGTAGGATTAAAGTTCCATGATCGGGTTATGAAGGTGAAGGGGTTTCTGTTGAGCTTCAGCCACGGATTGTACATGTCAGGCTTTCTATCTGATTAGAGGGAGTTACCAGCTCTCTGAGGAAAATCTGCTTTGCAGGCGGATTTAATTCTTGCTAATTTTTGCCATTTGCTCCCTTTGTTTCCTCTGACCTTTACAGTTACATTACATTACAGTCTGTGACTTGATTGTGTGTCATCTCACCCGACTTCGGGAACTACCCAGTGGCCTCTTCCTCCTTTGGGACCCTGGGTCCTGGACGTTACATAAAAAGGGACATCTTGTGTTTGTGAAGGGAAGAGGATGTTTTTCATGAAAGAAGGACCTTGGACTGTAAAATAGCTGTAATAAAACATCTGAGATTTAAGAAACACTTAAGCAGCAACAGAAACACTTTAATCTAAAACAAAACTTACCTAATGATATAACTCTTTCATTATTGCCCATATGGCTTATTGTTTACTCTACTGGTGAGATTTATCATTATTCATTAATAACCATCCTTTTCTATTTGTAGAATATAACATTGTCAGAGTATTCTAATGCATAGGGAATGATGATAGTCAGAAGGGGACGGATGTGCTGATCTATCGCTGTAAGGTCACCTAAAAGTTCCTCCAGGCGGGTATTTGTATTCTAAGTGGACAACTTTGGAGCTCACTTTTTTTCCAGCATAACCAGTCATGGTCACAGTCTTTGTTTGCCGTCAGGGGGCCGTATGTTAGAGCGATCAGAGCCTCAGCTTTGGTGGCAGGGTGGACTTTGTGTTGACACTGGAGGGCAGCAGCTGGGCTTTATTGCTGGCATAAAAGGCTTCAGTGGACAGACCAAGCGCCGGGATTTATGGACCCTGCATGATGAGATAGCAGAACATCCAGTAGACCTTTCTTTATCTGTATAACTGACCAACTGTGGGAGTATGGGAGTGTTTTGCTTTCTAAAGCTTGGCAGATCTAGTACTGCTGATAGATTAAAAGAGCTTCTGTGTTTCTGTCATCATGGTTTAATTTGAAAACTGTATTTTTTTCAGAGCTAACCTCAGAGCTATGTGATTCTTCTTAAGCACCAAGTTTAGAAAGAGTATGGCTTAAAGGAAAATGCTTTGCATTTGACTGCAATGAAAAGCATCAGAGCTGTTTTAACCATATGATAATGAGCCACCTCCATTCTGGCTTCAGTTATTTTCTTAGGAGTGGTTTTAGATTCTAATCTTTCTAGTGATGTTTTTTTTTCCAACAACTTCAAAATAAGAGTATTAAATTAAAAAAAAAAAAAAATCTATCCTTTTCCAGATTCCTTCACTGACCCTTCAGCAGAAGGTTTGTCCAGAGAACGAGCACGGGAACGTGACCGCAGCCGGCCTCATGAGAGACGGCACCACTCATCAGCAGGAGAGAAGCAGCGCTACTATTCCTGTGAACGATACGGCAGCAGAGAGCAGGGTCACGCCAAGTCAGCCGGTCCAAGTCGTTCAACCTCACCTGGAGAGGGACAAGTGAGTAAAGAGTCGTATTAAGCTTTCTAATTAACACACAACTGTCTTGCATAGCCTGTTTATAGACTGAACCTTTGTTATCAAGGTTTCGACTTTTGGCTTCAGTTGTCGAGCATTCAGACTGTTTGTATTTGTTTCCCCAGCATGGTAGCACTCTGGGTAAATCTGGCCCTGCAATGCTCCCCTCTGGTTCAAGCACTCCGGGCCGCAGTCGCAGGCAGCTCCCACAGACACCTCTCACCCCTCGTCCTGCAGTGGCCTACAAGACTGCCAACTCCTCACCTCTCCCATCTGGTGCCAGCACCGCTACAACAGGGCATCAGACTCGCTTCGCTCGTGGTCTGTCAGAGCATGAACGCCTATTTGGGGGCCTTGAGGAGACTCTGTTACCGATCACTCGCATCGGATCGGACCCCGATTTAAACAGGCAGCGGCAGGTTGCTTCTCAACAGGCCCACAGTGAAGAGACAGAAGAATTCCAGGACACTGTGAGCAGCCTTGGAGGAGGAGGACGCTCTGCCAGAACCTCTGCTTCCACCACAGCCTCAGCCTCACAAGGGACTTCAGCTACACCTGTTACAGTGCCTGCTATGCAGGGTCGGGCAGGACCGGTGCCCAATGGATACCACTTCACTCTCGGGGTCAACTCGGCATCTGGGCCTGCAGGCCGAGGAAAAGGAAGTCTCAGGGAGAGGGATGAAGATGATTGGTGCTAACGTGACAGTAAGCTGTTAGCTGTTGATGTGAAGGGTATCAGAGTGACACAGTCAGGTCTAATGAGCTGACATCTAAACCTGAGGATTTGCTCAGAATGAAGGAAGCTATGGAGAAAAAGCCACAGAGGAGTGCTGTAAAAGGGGGTCCAATATCATTCCAGATTTGTAGTCTTACTCTTCGTTTTTATACAACAAACTCTGTAAGGACCAAAAAAACTACTGATGACTTTTCTACCCCCTTTACTTGCACTGAAATTATAGCACAAGTGAAGACCCTTAAGTAATTTGCCTTTGCCAGTAAAACGGTGTTGAAGCAGAAGTCAAAAGCCAAAACCTCCAAAGTGAAACTATGAGCTGTGTTTCAGACGGATCTGAATGCCTCACTCCTGGTATAACTAAGGCTGCTCACAACACTGCTTAGGTTTTTCAGATGTTTTGTCGTGTTTATGTTATCCATCTCAACTTGAATCAAAGTGATGCCATCACCAAACTTTGTTCCTGTCTTTTAAGTTCTTCTCCTCTGCTGAATTTCAAGATTATCACCAAGGTCATGGGAAACAAAGTGATGTACTGATGTTCTATGACGACACAGTGGGTAATGTGACAAAAGCTGAACACTGGATGAAGTTGAAAGAAGTTAAAGGTTGGGTTTTTGTAGATGAAGTTTTTTTTTTTTTTTTTGTAAACTGTGCCACATGTAAATCTCCTGAGTGCAGAAAAGGGACCACATATCTCTTGTCTGACATTATGTGGTTGAAAACTAAGTGCCTCGTTTTCCAAGTTGTATCCAGTCAGACGAGCTTGAGATTACAGTGAAAGATGTTAGTGTATAAAAGTGTAGAGAACAAAGTTTGGATCTGTTGAATTGAACAGAATGCAAAAAAAAAAAGAAAGAAAAAAAAACAACAACTTTTTTTTGTATTAACTTGTGTTGTAGGTAAGTCAGGACTGCAGATCCAAAGTAAGCAATGTAGTGCATGCAGGGTCTTGAACTTGTCAAAAAACTTGTGTCTGTATCTTTGCCTAAGGATGTGTGGTAAACATTTTGCCTTTCTCTATCAAATATACTGCCAGGTGTTGGTAGAAATGATCTGTGAGTGGAGAAAAGTGCCATTTTTTTATTCTTATCAACAAAACGATCCATATTCAGAATGATTTGCCTCCTCAAGTAAAGAGTGTGTGTCTCTTCTCTTCTTCTCTGCCATATTTGCCCGTGTTTCATGGGTTTTCATATCTCCTTCCTCTGCGAGCAGTATTGTGTGAAGGTTAGTCGATGAGGTCTGACGTGTAAGACAAAGAGTTGTGTTGTTGCTGCAGACTGTTGACTCAAAGTAGGGCTATGCAACAAGACGACACTTCATCTGCCCTGTAGCTTTACCCTCTGGAATCTCCAGGTTCAGGCTTTATTGTGACTGCGACCAAATTTTACATTTAATGTATGACAAGTTGTAAATTGTAAATGTATTATATGATGTACAGTAAACTGACACCTCACACTGAGGCACATGATGTTATCAAAGCTGATATTTGTGAACCACAGGGCATTTTTAAAGAGTCGCCAAGTTGACTGCATGACGCCTACCCACATAGAAACACCAAGAATATAAAACTGTGCTTAAAGAATGGGTTGAGTTTTATTTTTAAATGAATTTAATGGTCATAACACTCACTCATAAAACCACAACTAACATTATAAAGCTGTTCTTGGCAAAACCATTTTTTTTCCAGCACATATCGATTTCTTTCAAGAATCAGTCAAAATTGTACGTGAGGGTTTGTTCTCATGGTTGTTCTTTTTCTCTCATTTTCCAATAAGATCAATAGAATTGGCTTCTTAGTTTCAAGTCTCTTAGTGCTGTTGGCTTAACTCTGAGAAAAGCTTATGACCAAGAAAGTTATTTGCAAATACAAGTTGATCTTATTGAGAATATTTTTTATTGTGCTTCAGTTTTTACACGTTTTTTCATGTTTGTGCCATCTAACACTACATTTTGACTCTTATCATATGTGAATTCTATTATTTAACACATCCTAGTGATGTGTTACAATTTTCTGTCTGTCACTGCTTCTATGAGTTGCCAAGTGGAAGCAGAGATTTGTGTTAGACTCCATGGTATATTTTTACAAAGACCTTTTCTTTTTCAGACCTCCAATGAGCCCACACTGAACAGGGAGCCGTGTTTTATTTTATAGTTTTACTCTAACTGTGCCCCTCTGGACATGTCCTGTTTGCATGAAATGAAATGTGCATGTGCAAAAAAAAAAAGGCATTGTTTGACCTCATTCAGTCCATGATTTGTATAATTTGTTTCCTGGTTGTATTTAAAGAACAAATTATATATGTTTCAGGTATTGAGGAGAGAAAAAAAAATCACGCTTGAATATCATTTTATCATAAAACCACCAAAATGGAGCCAATACTCTTTCTTAGAAAAGAGCTTTTGGAGTGGTTGAATCCCTCGCTGCCTGATCTGTGACTTGACTGTCTCTCCCAGTCATTTGGACTGTACCTGCAGGTTTTGTATCATTATAAGTCCTTAAATAAAAAGGTATGGTTATGAAATTAACAGATGCAGATCCATGAAGATTACATTGTTGCCACATTTTTATTTTTATTTTTTTGTTGTGAGTTCAGTCTAGAATTTCTCTTTCTGTACTCCTGGAATCTGATTGGATTAACTGAGTGCTACAAAAAAAAAAAAAAAAAAATTAGAAGACTAAAATGCAAAATTTTTAAACTGCTGTGGGAGGAGGAACATGTACTGTATGTGGTTAGCTATATACATTTCACCTTTAACTGCATGTCCATTACTTTTTAATGTACATATTAACTGCAAAGCTAAAGTATCTGAAATTAAAGATTATATTGTTGATTTAACAACAGTTAGTCAGCCAGTGGAGTATTTTCTATCTTACATTACTCTGCAGAAAGTCTGTAATGTCTGAAAAAAAGGAAGAACTGTAATCATGTCGGCCTAATACTGTGGATGTAATATTTCATATGGGTTAAAAATGGGTCACAGAACTACCTTCAGGCCTGTGGAAAAAAAGCTTGAAATCAGTGGTGTCGCACCGTTCTTGAATCTTTTTTTTCTTTTGTTGGCTCACTTTTTATCTGCCGATCAAGATAATGATGTCAATAAATGGTATGCTAAATATCTCCAAAATGCAAAATTAATAATAACAAAAAGTCAGCAACCTGCTGGAGGAGTACAACAGGAGAGCCCATGAGAGAAAATAGTGGAGTCACATTAATCAGAGAAACATGACTCCAAACTTAGGGTAATAATGTAGATGCCTCCATGGTTCAGCAGTTGATCAACTCTGTCACATTTCATTTAGTTAAACTGTATTTACAGATTTTCCTCCTTTTGTATCAAAATATAATTTGTTGCAAATGTTGCTGTGCAATGAATGAGGGAAGAAATCTTTTAAGTGGAGAAGAAAGAGGCACAGAAAAGCACAGTACAGTAGAGTGAGCTTGTGCAATACTGTAATCTATTGAGGTATGCAAACTCCAACAGTATGCACTACTTATGATCGGTACTTAACCTATGGCATAAGTTTGAGGGCTCTTTTAAACTGTGAACTTTCTTATGAGCCTCCGCATTGGTCTTTGGGCTGACGTTTGTTGCTGTCAGAGTGATGACTGGTCAAAATATGCCTGAAAGACGAAGAAAATAGATCAGTCCTTCAAATGAAACTGAAAAATGTGTAAATTACTCACAGACATGCCATAAAACAGAATGGGCGGAGGCCCTGCAAGATTTTAATTGGTTCACATTAGAAAAGAGAGGCGGAGCCTCTGTTGGCCTGTTTGGTGCCTCAGTGACGTGATGCAGCCTCAGGAGAGGCGCCTGGTGCATGAGTGAGAGGAAGAGGAGGAGAGGTGAAGAGGATGAAAACTTATTTAATGTTCAGGTTGAATAGTAAAGTGCAGTCAGTCCATATTATTGTGAATCAAAAACCACATTAGAGTTGTGTTTTGTTCAGACAGCAGCACATTTTGGCTGCATTTTTTTTGCATGTCGTCAAAGAACAATACAGGTAAATTATTAATCCGGAAAAATGTTCTACATGCTGTTTAAATGGACGCTTCTTCTACTCGGGCTTTTGACCTCGATAAACGGCTCACCTGACGACTCACCGGAGGAATTTGGAGGAGAGTCCGGCTCCGGGATGCTGCTGACAGGTAAAATGAGACACCTGTGCAGACACTTAACGGTTGAGTGAAACTACTAGCATGCTTCTTTATCTCGTGGAATTTAGTGCGACATGTGAATCCATACATATTTCACCCTCAAACTTTTACACGGAGGTTATGGTCTTTCAGTGACTCCTCTTTAACTTTCTCAAGAAAGGCTGAAACAGAAGTCCAACAAGTATAAAAATGGCTGTCCAATAATGTTTGCTAGCTTAAGCTCAGCTTCAAAGTGTCGTCTCTTCAGTAGCTGTATTCTTTGGTTCGAGGAGGCTTTGTTAAAAAATGGTATTTTTACTTACTGTTCATTAGTTTCAAAGAAGCATCACCTGTTACATCTGTTTAACAAGCAGTCACTGCAGTAGGCTGAAGTATGAGTCAGACTCTGCCAGCTGCAGCTCATTACATCATTTTTTTCAGATCCGTTTGTGTCCATCTGACACTTCTCAGCTTTTCAGCAGCCTCTCCTGCAGCACTCAGCGGCTTCAGTCCAACGCTGACGCTTTAAGTATTCCTGTATTTTCATCCCGTAACTAAAACCACTTGTAGACTAAGTGTAAGACTTTGTTTGGCAAGCTGAGAAGACTCAGTCCAGCCCACAAGGAAACAATAAGACTTGAGCTAGTTTCATTGCATGCCCTTTGGATTTAATGTCTTTTTCCCTTTAATTACTCTAACAACTTCTCCAAGTAAAAAAAAAACCCCTAATTAAGAACAGTTTTTAGAGCATGTTTGTAATTCACATTATCGGCCTGCTGAAGTTCTTTCAACATCAATAAGTCTCAAAGAAATCATTAGCAGTTAAACCTAATATCTGAGGTGTTTCATTGATGTGCAGCTCGTGCTGTGAAATGCATAAGAAATTTACAAGCATGAACAAGCTTTTATTTCTGTTACTAACCTCTTTAAATCAGTGTGATACGTACTAGTGCTGGGGTGATATGCTTTTCTCCCGATTCCATTATTATACGATTATTTTGGGGTGCCGATTCAGTTTAAATTGCGATTCTTTGATATTGGCAGTTTTTGCAAGTTTTCTTCCCTTATTTAACACCAGACCATGTAGAGCTGAATGATGATGTCTACAGAATATATCAGGGGCCACAGTTCCCCCAAAAATAAACATCACATGTAAGTCAGTTTTTAAGACGAGATCAGGAGATCTGACATCATGTTACTTTATAGTCAAAGAAAAACATTTCAGCCTCTGCTGGAGAAAAACAGTAATGTTTCTTCATCCCAGATTATAAACAAAGACTGAGATGAAAAAAAAAAAAAAAATCAACAACAAATCAGCCTGAATACACATCTGTAGAGCCTTATCTTCAGTAATGACCTTTGACCCCTAGACCTCCAGTCATGATTTTCATTTCATTTAACCTTTATTTAACCAAATAGAAAACCCATTGAGATTTGAAATCTCTTTTGCAAGGATGACCTGGCCAAGAGGTCAGCAGCACACGTCATAGTACAAAGATCATTTCAAACAAACAGATGAGAATAATACAGATAAAGTGCCAAAGTGAATTACAATACATGTTCAAGAGCAACAACACTGATCTATCGCCTCACACCTTTCATTCATGATTGATCGAAAGGCTCCGAAGGAAATGAGATCAGTCATGATGCCCAGAGGCACTGAAATATCGCTATCAATTAATTTGTTGGTTTTCCTTTTCATTGCCAAAAATAGAACTCTGGAAATTCTGTTTTCTGCTTTAGTTTGCAGGAAGCGCGATTTGAAAGCTGAACAGACGCTCATGTATGGCTGTTAGATTTTGTTTTGCTTTGGTTAGTTCTTTTATTCTGCCGGTTTCAGCGTGGGTTTCCCAGGGTTCTGTCAGTTATCTCATCAGGCTGTTCAGTGCGTACAAATTCTTTATTTCATTAGCTCCGTTGAAGCAGCCACACTGGCTTACATGCTCTCAGTTTACCTCGTGTTTTAGAGCTCCTTGGGCTTTGTAAATCCATCCATGACCAGTTGGAATTGATCTCAAAATGGAGCTTTGCCAGGTGCCTGAGTGTGTCACATTTGGATTCCATGGCATAGCACACTGTTTGTTTCCCAGATGGTTTTTATCATACGTCTCATGTCTGTCCTCTGTGATGGAGCCAAACAGCAGAGCCAAACAGAGATGTCAGATAGCAGGGCACCGGTTGAGTTTGGATTAGACAGCTGAAGTGACAGATACGTCCAGTGGTCTGTTGATTGAGCACAGCCTGTTGAATGTTTACATTGTGTGAGTAAGCATGGATGGCAGGGCACGGGAACCTTGTGCAAACTTTCAAGGTATATCTCACTGAATAAGCTTAGTTATGTAATACTGTTGTAATAATCTTGTTTGTTGATATTTTCATATCTTTACCCAGTTGAATCTGTTGTGTAATTTTTCATGGTAATTTAGGGCCTAAGACCTTCTGCTGGCTTTGTCTTGGTGGTCCCAGCATTCCTCTTTCTAAACACTTCATACCTTAATTTTTCTAATTTCCCTATGCCAAAACTCTTGAAGAAGAAGAAGATGCAGAGGCAATCATCAGGAGAGTCCAGTTCAGCTTGAGTCCATACTTTATTCAAAGTGAGCCATTTTGAACAAAGCAAGTGAGTTGAGCAGTCTGCAGACAACCAACAACAACCAACAACTGCCTACAACTGCCGCCAACTCCCCTCCTGCCAACTCCCCTCTCCCCTCCTAACTGCTAACAGCCCCCCTAACTCTCTCTCTCTCCCTCTCTTAACATGACCAACAATTCACATTTTTATAACCCAGAGGACGGTTACTTTCTCCTTGCTCCTGTCTCTGGATTGGTCATCTCTGTTGAAAGACAAGTCTTCTTTAGGTGAGCTCCTTATATGGAGGGAAGATCCTTCTTGATCGATGCAGGGGTTAAAAATAGAGACTGATTGCTGTGGTCACACTGAAGATTCTGCTGTGAATCACATTGAGCATTATTCAAGGTGTCATCATGAGTTTGCTTATATACTTTGGTTCTGAACCTGGTTGCAACAGTTTTTTTCTTCCATTGGCTTTTGTTCCCATGTTGGTTAATGCATCTATGTGTTATAAGACATGGCTCTTTCGGGGTCCACCAGCTGGTCATTGAAGATCAGATGTCTGCGAGCCTCAGCATCGTGGCCACGCCAGTCTGAAAGGCGTCTCATAGGGCAAAGGTCAATAGATATATGACTTTGTTCTTTGCTCTGGGAGACAACTGCAGGCATTTCGTATCTTTGCTTCACTTGTTTTTTTCTGTGAAAAATGTTCAATACTATATTTATGCTACTCAGAGTTTTTCTTGGGTTTTTAAGCTTCATTATTTTATACAGCAATCCTTTAACATCCAGTGAACAGTAACTTGGCTCATGTCCAGTTACTTCACCTGTTTTGGGGCATTCTTTAGTTATTTTTACAGCCATGGCATGCTCCAGGAAAACCTATGTGCATCATCTGACTCTTCCAGAATGCAATGGGCAGAGTAATTTATGTTTCTGCTTTCTAGTAGACTGAAGAAAGCGACAGCTGGCTGCTATATGTAAGCTGCTCTACATTTTGGACTTGTGACTGTCCCAGAAGTTATATTTTTACAAATAAAATTTTCTACATTTCCCCCGTTTTGCACTGCCCACAGTACAACAAATCACAGATACCGACCAATAACATGTATTACATACAGGATACAACATGGATATGAACTAGGTACTTCTTTGGCTTTCGTCATAGGAGAAAAGATGTCATTCAATCGCTGTGTACAATAATACAAATATAAGCACGTTATAGTAAAACTATCCGGGCAGTGATATAAATATTACTTCTTGACACATGAAACACATTCAATTGTCTATCAATGGCATCTGCAGACTGCTCACTCATAAATGACAAAGAAATCACATAAGTATCACATAAATTGTCAGGTGGGGCAGTCCCACACTGAAGTGGCAATTGAAACTTCTGCTGGGGCAGTCCCAGACAGGGGCACAGATGTTAACAAAACATGACATAAAATAATCTATGTTTAACCCTTAGAAGCCTGTCCCACCAAAAGATAGTCAGAATCACATCTTAACTGACCTTTTTATACAAAATATTGCTTTAACATTTCACATATAGACTTTTTATTATGCTTTGTCTTTACTTTATGTCATTTTTCTTAATTTTTCAGTTTTGCAATTTTTTGTAAATTTTTCTCAATAAACATGCACTAGACCCATGCAGAAAGTACTTATTACTACTGTTATGTTTCCTTATTAAATGAGTAACAAAGTTGAGATGGCCCAGAAAGCAACTTCACTGGCCTGTAGCAGAATGATAGGGGCAGAATGCAATCTGAAAACACAAACAGGTTTTTGGTAAAACTATTTATCCTGTTGATGGGATAGAGGTTATTGAAATCCCTGTATCAAATCTGATACATCCGGCATAAAGGGTTAAACATATTACATGATCTGGAATTTTACTTCTTTCATGCGAAATCATGGAAGATCAACTGTGAAGGATAACATAGTGACATTAAGTTTTAAAAGTCCCAGAAAACCAAGGTAAAGAAGCAGTCTGTGGTCATTGCAAGATGAAAAAGAGTTCAGCAACAATAGAAACTGAGGTGCACTTCAGGCGCATACAGCTGGTTTCTCTTGAGTATGACTGAGGCATCAGCCATGATGAGCCCCGAACTATAGCAGCTGTAGTTGGAACTTTGCCTCTCGGCCCTCGGTTGCCGCTTTAGTCTGCTGGGATATAACATTATTTCGGAAACAGGAGTCATTAACAAAAAGGTCAAGTCTGCCATTATTGGTAGGTTACACATGTTGTCTCTAGACATTTCAGAATTTTAGATTACCTTGATACTAGGGGGCAAAATGTTTTAATCTGATGATCACTAAGTGTTTTCCTAAGAATTATTTTCAAACAAACTGATTTTCCTGTATTAACTTTGTTTCCTCCCTTTGCTAATGTCATTTAGATGGTCATAGAGTCTTGTTCACGCTGTTCTTCAGCAAAGCATGCAATCAGATGTCTATCATGCATTAAATAATGGAGCTTCGCACCTCAGGGTAATGTAAGTCTTCTGCTACTACTTTTGCTAAAGATGGATAGATTCTATAAAGGGCAAGTGAGTTTAAATTTATTGTTTACTTTTGAGAGTAAAATCAAACAAACATTGAGAACCAGGATGTAGGGATATACTGAAAACTAATCTAGTACTGTTTTTCGTTGGGTTTCATGCAGAATGTTTGACAGGAGTGTGCTTGAGTCAGGAAGTTTTAGGACTTCTGCATCGACTATGGAGATGATAAAATGCAGGGTACTCACTAGATGACAATCAGAAGAATGCAGCATTTGGATTGGATTGGATAAAAGAGAGTTTTGCAAGGACTGTTCATTTTGTTCTGGACTCTTGTGGCTAGCAAGCCCTCAATGGCAAGCTTGGTTCCTCCGACAGCCCTTTGTCTCAAGGGTTAATGGTGTTTGGTGTGTGATTTAAGCTTAATTTGAATAGGCTGGGCAGCCTTTATGAGGCCTTTGTCAGTTTCATGCAGTGTAGTAGCATTTCTTGATCTTCAAGAATGCAAGTTGTTTAGGGGTTGTGACAGCTAATAAACTTTCCCTTTCCTGTCCCTCTTCTATTGTGTTATGTGATAGTCTAATGAAACATGCAAGTGGTGAACTCTAATTCGTACGTGTTGTATATGAGTGTCTGTTAGATGAATCTGAGGAGTTGAAGAAGGACTTGTTGTTAGTTGGTTGTCAGATAAGAACATATAGTGACTCAAATCTCTAGAAAGATGTCCTTGTGCTACCAAAAGGGTAATGTGTGATGCAAAATGTGTAATATGAGTTATGTGTGGTGCATGGTTGCAGTTCAGGCAAGAGCGGTACAGCAGCAGCAGTCCCTTGGAGGCCAACGTTAACGTTTCTGGCTCTTATTTTTCATCTCTAGCCAACATCTGTCAAAGTCCTTTTGATTCTGGCCAGCGTCACACATGAGAGTGCAGTGTAGAGTTGATTCAGGTTCCGGCTTACCATTCAGTTGACTCTGTTTCAACAGTGTCCATTAGATCCTTTTCCTTTACAGGTCAGGCAGATCGATCAGCTGGGTCCAAAAAACAGCTGAATTTCCTGTTGTGGTTTGGTTCTCCAAGCTTTGAGCTGACATCATGGTGGAGGGAGATTGATGGGAAACTGCAGGTAGATTCAACCAGAAGCTGTCAAAGGTACACCTTACATTGACTTTGGTCTTTTATTGATAAACCAGATGGGGTTAAGTTGGTCCCATCGGCGATGAAGTCATCACAAGGTTGTGATGATGTTATTGGTGCCATGATTTCCTTCTCAGGTTTCTGTGGGCCAACAGCCGAGGTCTTACAGACTCTGTCCATGTGTCCCCCGTCTGTCACTTGGGGTGTTCAGTTTATGGCTTAGGATGCCCAACATCCCAAACATCATGGATCGTGGGTAGTAGTGGCGTAGGTGCGGTTGCTGCATGACCGGTACCTGGAGCTGTCTGTTGGGTAGGCGCCAGGTAGTGCTGTTGTGAGGATGGCAGTGCAACTGGAAACTGGAAAGCTGGTTCCACTGTAGGCTGGACACTAGGGTGCTCTTTTCACCTCCGGCGTATGAGGTTTTCCTCCCCTGCTGGGCTCCTTTGGTCTGCAGCACCTGTTCTTTTCCATTACAGGCATCAGAGCTGCTTTCACTTGCCTCTGCTCCTCCTGTGTGAGCCATGTGAAACTTCTCTTTTCCCTAGCTCTTTTCCCTAGCCTTCTATGCTAGTGGTTATAGCTTTATGGTGTCTGTTGTGCTAGTTCTTGTCACAGCAGGCTGTCTTGAAGGTTCTCTTGTTTTTTTTCATTTCTTTATTGATTATTTTTATTTATTTTTCTTATTTATTAATTTTTATATATTTTGATTTAATTTTATTGTTTTTATGTTGTTTATTTACTTTTTTTATTTTTTATTTAATTTTCATCATTATTTATTTTTTCAGTCGTTTATTTCTTTCTTTTTGCCACTAGAGTCTCCCAATAGTCCTTTTATGACACTTCAACATATAAAATTTAATCTGCTTTTCAGAATCTGGTTGCAGTCTTATTACCAGCTCCAATAAAGTCGATGCACCACTTCCTTAGTCTAATGTTTTCTCCCCATCCTCCCAGATGTCTTAATTTTTCAACTAAACTGTCCCATCTCCCACTGATATAAGGCATAAATTGTCTAAGGTCCTATTAAATCATCCTCAAAATGGTGTTGTCAGGTATCCCTATATTTCTTCACACGTATTGTTCAAGGGTCTAGGGTTTCAACAAAGGAAAATGAAATCTGAAACCTTTGCAATACACAGGTCCTATCTTCAGTTAGAAATGTCATTCTATTTCAGGCAGATTGACACTTTTTGTTACGTCTCACAATTTCAGGTAAATTAGGCTTTACCTATTAAAGCAGTGGTCCCCAAATTATGTTCCTTCATATTGGGCCTAGCCCTTAGAACTGATATAAACCTTGGTATCAAAAAAGTATCATCCAGGAACCGGTATCAAAGTGAAGGCATCGGTATCGCTACAGGAATTGAAAGTTTTTGATTGATACCCAGTCCTACGTAGAACGTGACATTCGATTCCAACCTTCTGCAGTCGGTGCTTCAATCAGTGTAATTTCATTTCATAAACAATGTTATACATTTATCGGGGTTTTTTGTACTTTTGTATCTTAAAACCAGGGGCAACATCGGGTACAGGAAAAAATTAAGCCTATGTTAAAGTACTAAAAGCTGTTTTTTCATTGAGAATCTGCTTGAGGCTGGCTGCAGAAAGACCAGCAGTCACATGCACACTAAGCCAAAAATAGATTTTTACAGCAATAAAGCATATTTACAGCCTGGCTTGGGTCTGAAAAGTAATTTCACTATAGTCACACACTATACAGGAAATGAACTCCTCTAATTTGGTATTTCAGAAGATATATGGATTAGGAGTTTGTTCATTCAGGGGCACAGCTTAACTCATGTGACCGACAGGTGCCCCACAGCTCCCAGACAGGAAGCCCAAAGCCTGCGTCGCATCCAAAATGGCCCCATTCATTTGACTGTATCAGGGACAAACATCTATGCATAAAACAGAATTTGGCTTAAATCAAGAAACTGTCATGTCTCTGAAAAAGAAAAAGACAACATGTTAGAGAAACTCAAATCAAATACAGTTCAGCTGGATGGATTTATGACACTGGGGTGTCATTTTCACAAATTCTTTCTCACTATAGGAAATAGAGTAGAAAATTACACAGAAACTAAATGTTAACTCAAAATTATGTCCAGACATGTTCTTTTATCTTAAGAGGCTCCTTAGTTATTTATCATTTTTATTCTTATTTTTATTATTAATTTTCTATACCACTTATCCTTTTCAGGGTTACAAGTGGCTGGAGCCTATCCCAGCTGAGCCTCTCCCAGCCGTTTTAGGGCGAGAGGCAGGGTACACCCTGTTGCCAGTCAATCACAGGGCTGACACACAGAGACAGACAATCTTTCACACAAACACTTACACCTACGGGCAATTTTAGAATCACCAATTGACCTAGAGAGCATATCCTTGGACTGCGGGAAGAAACTGGAGTATCCGGAAAGAATCCACACATGCCACATTCAGACTCCACACAGAAAGGCACACCGTGCCCGAACTGGGGACCTTCTTGCTGTGATGCAACAGTACTAACAGCTGCGCTACCATGCAGCCCACATATACAGAAAAGGAGAATATTACTCCAGCACCAGCTTGTCTGTTATGCCTTCATTGGTTCATATTTCTACTAAAGCTGAAAGAACTCCAACAGACCTGATTCAGTGTCTCGTACAAGACTTGTCAGAATCCGGCCAGACGTATATGTGTTTATACATATACCTATACACACTACTATTTGTTTATTTATTTATGTATTTTTATTTTTATTTTTATTATTTTTTATTTATTTATTTTTTATTTATTTATTTATTTTATTTATTTTTCCATAACTCTGTCTCCCCTAGACAGAGACAAACAAGCGATGACAGCTTGACTATGAACAGAGAAATTGAGGGGGAGACAAGGGGTTTACATATAGTTTCCTATGACACCTCTATAGACACACAGAAACACACACACACAGGGTGCACCCGGGGCTGACAGATGTACATCAAACATAAAACAACAAGACATACATGAACATTCTGAATTTTTCAAGAATCATCTCCTCGCCAACACCTGCCCACAGCAGTATTCTTTTATTTGGGTTATTTACTAATTAAGTTCTACATAAGTTTCTATGGTATGTTTATTACTCTATTCAATTATGTTAGGTGGAACTCTCGATACCTAATTGCAGTTTACTTATCAAGACAACCTTTGATTCCTGATTTATTTAATAATCCAAGTCAGCATGACAATGTAATGTTTTAATCAGTCACTTTCAGCAAACCCCAGATATGCAGAGCAAAGGATATTCTTTCACACAGCAGTCTCCATCACCCTCTCCCCACACAGCTTCAATTCCACACACTCGCCATACAACCACATTCTTTAAATTCACCATCACAGAAAGCTGCCTTCTCACACACACTCAGAGGTCATGACCTGAGGTGAAAATCTGGGAGCCGAGTCAGAAGAGTGAGCAGATTTAGGGAGGGGTTTTCTCGGCCGTCTGTTACACGGTACTTTAACTTTGTTCCGTTATTTAGGTATTTTTATTTATTTATTTACTCATTTACTTATGCTTTATTTATTTATTTATTTATTTTATTATTTTTTTTCTATTTATGTCTTTACTTTAAATACACTTACAAAACAGTGCTCACGACAGTACAAACAACCACCAAACATCAACTTATAACACGGCCTTGCAAGTAGGAGCCATCTAACCTCAACAATGGGAGCGACATGTAAATCTAGACCACAAGCATGCAACTTGGCCTATGCAGTCCCCAAACTTCTTGAGCTCATTCAGGGCAGTTTATTCAAAGCTGTCCCTATCTTTTTCCTAATTCAGCTTCCAGGGAGCGGTATCATGTGCTGAGTAATCAATTGAGACCCAAACTTTTTTAGCGCCGGATCTCAAGGGAGTAAGCAACATCATCCAAGCAGACCTCCCAATACAATTTACCAGAGGGTGGAATTCGATTCCCATGCAAGTAAAGGCCCTCTAACGTCCGAAATCAGCTGATTCAGAGGACGGTATCATAGACAGTATCATATACTTTTTCTATCCAAGCAGACTCCTTCTGAATTGTTTTAACCAGGGGTGCACGCAAAGCTGAGTTATGCAAATAGATAAACACGAGATTACTCAAACTTCAAGGTCAACATAAATCAAAAGGCCTTTATTTAATCAAAAGTTTACGATTTAATATCTCAACTAACCACCATACAATTACGTACAAACTCATTCATACATTGGTACCAATCAGACATTACACATAGAGCACATACACACCAATGGACTCAATCTGAATGGACTCTTCTTGAGGCTATTAGTTACTTTATCAGTTTCTAGGTTCTTTAGGGGTAAAGCCAATTTTATCTAAAGCCTGATTCCTACCTTGATGAGGTGCCACACCTGTTTCTCAGACACAGATCAAATTTGCAGATAAAAAAGTCTGCTTACCTCAGTTTTGGAGCGCGCTTGTGTCTGAGGAAACGGGCATGGGACCTCGTCGCAGCAGGTCTCTGGTGAGGGCTTGAAAGCCCTCCTGGCTGGCTCGCCATTTATGTTGAATTTCAGCCTTTTTCGTGGAGTTTCTTGTGTCTTGACAGCAGGCCAGGTGATGCCCTGAATCTGACAGGCTAAACTTACTGAACTACTAAACTGTTCTTGTTAAAGCTACGCCACCCAAAAAGAGTAAAACACACGAGGAGTCCAATCATCAGAAGAGACCGGTCAGCTGAATCCGAGATACTTTATTCAAAGCAGGCAAATCTGAACAAAGTAAATGAGTTGAGAGCTTCTGCAGATCACCCCAAGCAACTGAAAACATGATCAACAAGTAGCAACCTTATAACCCAGAGGATGGTTATTTTCTCCTCGCTCCTGTCTCCGGATTGGTCATCTTTGTCAAAAGACAAGTCTCCTTTAGGTTAGCTCCCTATATGGTGGGAAGATACTTCCTGTTCGATGCAGGGGTTAAGAATAGAGACTGATTGCTGTGGTCATACTGAAGATTCTGCTGTGAATCAAATTGAGCTTTAATCAAAGGTGTCATCAGGAGTTTGCTTGTAAACTTTGATTCTGAATCTGGTTGCAACAGGTTTTTTCTTCCGTTGACTTTTGTTCCAATGTTGGTTACTGCATCTATGAGTTATAAGACAAGGCTCTTTCAGGGTCCAGCTGATCATCGAAGATCAGATGTCTGCGAGCCTCAGCATCGTGGCCAGGCCAGTCTGAATGGCGTCTCAAAAGGTCAAAGGTTAACAAATTTATGACTTTTTCTGCGCTCTGAGAGACAACTGGAGTCTATAGTGAGCATGTTGCATTTTTGAGAACTCAGCAAGCTGCACTCATCTTTCTCTGTGAAAAAATCTTCTACAAATCGAGATCCTTTCAAGAAGGAGCTGTGCACACTAAGGAATTTGTGATTTCTGCAGGTTTCTACAGTTAAGGAATGTCACATTCAGGACATTTTCTCAGCAGTTCTTTTTTTTTTCAGTTAGTAACAACATACCAACAGAAACTCTCACTTTACAAATAGCTAATGATGCTTGATGTCTGCTGAGCTGTTTGAATGTTATCAATGGTTGGCAGACCACAGACTGCAGACTTACACAACCTTTCAAAAAAAGGCACAAGGCTAAATTATTTGCTTTAAAGAAAGAGAGCAGGAAAGGAGGGGGAAATAAAGTTGTTTTCTGATGTTTGTCAGCAGTTACACTTTACAGAACATAGGAACACTTCCAAACCTCTGCACACATGTGCAGAGAGGAACAGGATTTTGTTTATGTGCTGCTCAAGTTGTGCTCCTTCCTGCCAGCTGCGTGTCTCTGCTCAGCTCTCTGTCACGACCAGTGCACCAGTAACTGTTTTCATTCACCGAGTAAACAGGCAGCAATGTCTCCTCGTTCAATGTAAGTTATCCATTTATTGGGATGAATATTGGTCAACGCTCATGAAACGATCAACTTTTTAAGAAAGTCAGAAAGACTGTGGGAGAACATTCTCGGTCAATAAAAACACACCCTTACTCTGAAGTAAAAACAGTTTAGGGGACATATTGTGTATTGGGTTTATGCAACATTTAGAGAAATTGTATTTATATAATCTTTCACTGATATTAAAATGTTGGTCTCTGTCTTTTTTAATGTATAACAATTGTTCACTGCTTGGAAATGGAAAAAAAAACCTACATTAACCTCTGGGATGCCTGAGTACTGTTTTTGTTGCTTGTCTGATTTTTTTTCTGAAATTGTATCAAAGTTCAAAATTCTGGTTCAACTCTTATTTGCACCATAACTGTTGTTGGTGGTACTCTCAGCTGACCTTCTACATTAACCGTACTTCACTCTGTGACAAAGGTGTTAACTGGTTTGACTTACCCTGAAGGAGTTTGTCAGTTACACATAACCACAACTTTGAACATGAAATTGTCCATATTTCTCAAGTAAACGTCAGTGTGCAGCCAATGCCCCCTGCAGGCTATCAAATAAAAAGGGTGAGTCCACTATTTATGAATTCCTTGATTGTTAGAATCAAATGTTTCTATCATTTTTAATCCATCCAACCTCCTTTTCTTTCTCTGTAGTCAGTGGTAGTTGGATGTGTTGAATGACTTTATGTCAGGATCAGCTTACTGTAGCCTCTGACCCTGTGAGATGGGTATCACTGTAGCACAGTATGCAGACCAGCTGTAACCTGTAGCAGGCATTCTGTGAAGCCTGAAAAGAAAAAAGGTGTGGCTTCATCTGACTGTTTATATGCTTCTCAACATCACCTGTCCACGTATTTTACTGCAAACCCAGCAGTTTCCTAAGAAGTGGAAATTACTGTCAAACCCTGTTGACCTCCAGTGTCAGAGTGTAAGTGCAGCCCCTTTATGTGTCTCAAGCACTTTGGAAAGTTGAGAAGGGATCTTTTCAAATGCAAATGTGTTTCAGTCGTAGATGATATTCCTTAGTTTGAAGGAAAAAAAAAGAAAAAAAAAAAGTTTTTTTTACTGTTAAGGAATTTGACTCACCGCAGAAGAAAAGTGAAACAACAGCTATTTTGACCAAGAACAAACTTTTTACTTTGAGCCCCTAAAAGTTATCAAAAGAAATCAAAGGTTTTGTCTTCTGTATGGTCCACAAAAGGATAATTACTCGTTTCCATCCTATCTCATTCAAATTACCATAATTTCCGTTTATTTAACTTAACAATATATCTCATAATATTTCCCCTAAAATTAGCAAACAGTCCATTTTCAAAAAGGATGGATCTTTTTGGTCTCGCACATATTCTTTTGCACCATCCTCAGAATACACTTTTTGGAGGCCTCATTCTAAAAATTTTAAGGAGTCCTAAGTCCATTAAAAGCAATGTGAGATACAAAGTTTGGTTGAACTGATTTCTATTTAAATGAATGCATTTAAAGTCCTTAAATGAGGACTAAATATGCTGGTGACCTTTTGACCTTTCTCAAATGTCCACATTTCCTTGGTGTAATTATTTCCTCCTGTAAGTAAAGTTCCCAGTTCCTCCTTAAATATAAATTTCCATCTTTATTCATGTCTCTTAAAAGCCTGACTAAAGAGGTTGAGTTCAATCAGACCTTGTACCCACGGCCTAAGAAGATGATTTCTCATGTATCCTGATCTTTGTGTACTTTACAATTCTACAGTTTTATTTAGCAGTCGCTGTTGTCCTAAGCGACGTACATTACAAGCAAGAATTTAAACAGGAAGGAAAAACCTTAGTAAGTTTGTTGGGCCACAGGTACTCTGCCATCAAATGCCCAAAGAAGCCCCTCCCCCCTTTTTTTGATGGCTCTAGAATGAATTTTTGTGTCTAATATGATAATAAAATTAGAATGAGAAGATTTTTTAATGATAAAGGTCCATCGGGTTTCATTTTTCTGTGACTCTGTTTAAAAGAAACAATCATTCAAATTGCACTGTGGGAGCTACGTCACATCGCCACATCCTGGAGTTAATCTGGATCAAAAGGACGGTGTCAGCAGTGTCACTGACACACTCATGCTCCTCCAGCAGGTTGAGTTCCTGATGTCATTGCTAATATAATGCTAGATCCATTAACAGGCATCTGCATCTCATGAAGCTCAGGCCTTAGAGCTTGGTGAACCTGAATCTGGAGCCCATTAGCCAGCTTTAACCAGACAGAGGTCGACATGCTGTGACATGCGTGGTGTAACATTCCCTGGAATAAACACAGGGTCATCGGTTTGGTTCTGGGTGTGGAGTGGGTTACAGCTTGTGGTAAGCTTTGTGTGAACAAAAGCGAATGGTGAGGGGCTAGGTGCAAACCACATGTTGGGCCAGAACCTCCTTCCCTCGCCATAATCTTTTTCAAGCCAACTGGATCCAGATGGAAGAAACAGAGAGCTGATACTGTTCAGTCAAAGTTCCTCAGATGTTTGGCATTAAAGCAGAATAAAAGAAAGCGCGTTATATACTTTTTTCTAACATTCAAAGCATTACCTCAGTGAGCACTTTGGAGTGTCGTTTCTCATGTGCCTTTAATCACAAGGTCACCACAAAAAGCCTGCAGACACATTACAGCTCAGAAGACACACAGACACAGATGTATGTGGAAAGGACAATTTCAGGATCTGTTTAGTTTGTCACAAAGTGTTGTTTGTGGTTCCAGTGCAATACAAGTGTTGACATATTTTTGTGCCCATTCTCTGTGCAGACTGTAAGTCTCTGTGCTGCCTACAGATGTGAAGAACCTGACAAGTGGTGGTGAAAACCTGCACCTGTGCTACAGGTGTCTGAGTGGTGTTGATTTTTATGTCAGCTTCATTTGTTTGACAGCTGTAATAAGCGTGAGATTTGTGTAATGGACTGTTTTAATTGTTACCATGTAGTGTGTTTGTGATTGTAAAGAAGCATAAAAGTCTAGGATCATAATAACTGTAGCCGTTGATGCAGCTCCTGCACCTAACTGGTCTGCTTTTTGAGGCTGAGCAGGAGCCCAAGGGGGGCAGTGTTAACTGTGAAGATAAATGCCCGTTGGCTCTGAAACCAAAAAGGATGTTCAAGCAATGACTGTGATCAAAATAGCGAAGTGGCAGACCAGACCAGCTGTTAAATCCTGCAAAGCAAAAAGCCCTGCATGTTTCTGTGGTTATTTTTCAAAGGATTAAAATATCATGCACATTGTTTTGATTTAATTTAACTAGATGAATTGTTAAAATAAAAGTACAGATAGAGCCACTCTGTGCTGCTATTGCTGCAATTCTCTTGCTATGCTAGGTTTGTTTTTACGGTCTGTTTTGTGTTGTTTTGTTATAAACTGTTTGTCAAGGTGGAAACTTTTCCCCTGCCATCGGCCAAAAGTTCATCTGAGGGTTCAGTAACAGCACTTGGCATGAGTTTGGCTCTGTGTCCTCAGCCCTGGCAGGCGTGCAGACCAAAATCTGGTGCAGATTGGTGTCTAATAGCAGTGTCTGCCTTTATTTGGCAACCATTCACCTCATGGGACACATAAAAACGATCACATTAATGTAATTCATCATGAAAGAAGTCATGGTAGAGCCAGGAGGCCAGTTTTTACTGCTGCAGCTGTGACATGTGTAACTGCCTTAATATGCTTGTGTTCCACAAAATAGATGCCAGGTGATGCAATGTTGTTTTATCAGCAAGACACGCTTAGTTCTCATCCTTTCCACACATTCTTCAAGAGCTTTTGTTTTCTCAGTGTATTAGAATTGAGAAGACCTTTACAGTGGTTAAGTTACATGTGACCCTGACACTGAAATCCTGATTCCTCACAGTCACACTGCTCTTTAAACCTTTATTCATGTTCCTTGAACCCTCCTTGGTAAAAGCAGTGATGGCACCTGAAAGGGTCATTTCCCAAGGTGGAGGTGTTCCCATTTCATTAGCTGATTAGAGTGTGAAACCACCAGTTTACAATATTGAACTTGTTCACAATATGCTATTTTTTACATACTGAATCTTGGGTCTTTATTTAATGTGAGCCTAATATTTTAATTTATTGAAATATAAATATATTGTACTAGGAGTTTATGCAGCCCACATGGACAAACAGGACTCTGGTGATCAAAATGGTCAAAAAAAGGAGGAAAGAACCAATTTCTTTCCAAACTAACAAAAAGTCTTAGACAAATAATAAATATAATGTTGCATCTCAGACTTACCATCAACCTAAGAAATGTCACATTTTTCAAGCATTTTAAGTTGCAGGATGAGGCTTGTACATAAAGTGCGGTTTCTTTAAAAAATTTAAAAAAAAAACCCTCTACCCCATATTTTTGCAGTAATGGTGTAGTACTGTTTATCAAAAAAGTCATGTAATGAGAGTAGTCTTTGGTGTTCAGGGTGAAGTCAGAAAGATGCTCTGGCTTTCTATCTATTGAGGTCATTTGATGGTACTCTTAAAGATGGTATTATATCAGTATTATTTTGAATGTTACATACAGTACAGTAGTTTGGATCTTATTAACTCAGCTCAGTCTTATCTCTGTGTGAGGTTGATGTGTGTTTTGTACCGTCTCTCAGACAAATTGATGTAATAAATGAAATGAAATGGCAACACCTTGAAATAATGTCCCTGTGGCATTCAAATAACTTAACTCCAATTACCGTTGGAAAGCCTTCCTGGTTGAAACCTGGTCTCTGAAAAGAATGAAGCTCTAAACTTGCCAGTTTAAATGAATAGGTCTTTAGTTAATAGAATAGAGTCATAGCTGGAATGAATAGCCCTTGACATGTTCATAACAGCCTCTACGGTGAGGAACGTGCTGATGCTTATCTTTATTGGTTTGGCTGAACTTGACTGATGCAGGTCCTGAGGTGACAGTTCTGTTATGACTAACAGAACTGGAGCAGATCAGATGTGGGGCAGCCAGAGGGAGAGCCTTGAAATTAGTTTTGTTTCCTTTTTTTGCCTCTTTGCTTGTCTGTGGGTGAACTGAGCCCTCACCTTCAAACCCTGATCCGGTGCTGTCTGTTAGGACCCGTTGAACCCGTTCAGCTTTTGTTTACTGTGAGGTGATTGATTTGTTTTGAAAGCTCGGCTCTGTGTGGTTTCTCCCTGTCACTGCTCTCATTTCTGTATGGACTGCTCAGGTTTTCACAGCCCTTGGTGATAGGTTTCTGGTAACTAAAGGTTTGATATTTTACTTTATTCTTAACTTGTCTGACACTTTCACGCTCTGATCAACACAATTTCTTCAGTGTTGTTTGTGCTGAAAAATTTGGGGTTGTATTGGTTTTTAGCCACATTTGGTATCAAAAGTAGCTAGGTTAAAAGTAGCTCAAACTTTCAATGGTTATTCAATTATTAGAAAATAAAAAAATGTAACTAGAAATGTAAAAATGTGTTCTCTTCTTGTTTAACCCTTTGAGCCTGAAGATCCCATATTGGGGGACTTTGGCGTCACTCTGCAAACACAGCGTGAAATAATGAACTAACTCCAAAATAATAATAGTGATGTTGCACATCAAATTAAAGAGCAGACCCCAGGCTAAAGGACCATATACGCCTTTTTTTACATGCCACGAACAAAACTCAAATAACAACAAAATGAATCACGACATATCGAACTCTGTAGAGCTCAACTGTGTCAACCCACTCGCTTATTTCTGGCTCTACTGTTGTGCCGCTACATGCTGAACAAAAGATCAACACCTCAGATAAAAGTAGAGACGCCACAGATTCCAGTGATATGAGCCAAAGCTCTCTGAAGCGAAGTATCAGACAGATAGAGGCCAAAGAATCACAAACACAAAAAGCACCTCTCTGACTAAAAGTTTAAAACTTTCTCTCAACTTTGCTGTTTTGCCAAGAAATATTAATTTTTCCGAGAAATTCAAAGCACTTTCTGTTAGTCCTATGTCTTGTATTACACTCAAAACTTTCCGGCTTTTGCTGTCGGACTTGAGGACCTGGGGAGAACCTTTACAGTGTCTGTATGCAGCAGGCTGCAGCAGACTGGGTCTCCCCTAACACAGACATTCTGCTGATTTTGATTGACTTGTACTCCTGTCAGTGTCATTATGGTGAGTTTAGCATCATTCTGCAGTCTCTAACGATTCCGGAGGTGTCAATCACTCAAATCAACCCATCAGTGATTGAAATAAAGACATGCATGTTCACGCATAGCTAAATTCTTTGTAAACAGCGTGCACCGGAGAAGCATCTGGTGCACTTATACAAATAACTAAGGATCTTAGCGATCTCAGATCAGTGTTTCCCTATGAAATGCAGCACGGATTATTGTTACTCCTAAATCAACTGGGTCTCTCAGGACGGGATGGGGTGTGTCTCTTTAGATCCAGCTCCCTGAAATAAAAAAAATGTATGTTTAAAATATATACAAGGTAAAGTTATTAATCTAGACCATTAGGCTAGAGTAACAGCACGCACATGATTACAATTAAAGCCATTGAACAGGGAACAGACACAACACAGGTAAACACAAAGCAACTCTCCCAACCCCTGGTCTTCATTTTATTTTTCTAATAGACATGCTAAAAATAACAGCTCTTTTAGCTGATTTCTACACCTCCAACAGGTTTCATCTACATTCATGTGAACACACTGAAATGCTGTAATACTCAACAACTCACAGCTTGAAGAAAGGAAAGATGCCAGCCATGTCAATCAAAAAACAATACCCTCTTAGTACAGGAAAGTGCAATTATCATTCTTCTTTTAAACCAGTTTGGTAACAGTTGAAGATCCAGGGTGTACCCCACCTCTCGCCTGAAGACAGCTGGGATAGACTCCAGCCACCTGCAACCCTGAACATGGAAGTGGCAGAAAATGAATGAGAGATCTCTTACAGCTCTCAGTATCACATCCTTGGTTTTTGTGTTGGTTATGGACGGAGAGCAGCATCCCTGTGTGTTTGTGTTCATCTCCCTTGACAATCAAGCTTGTCTACGATAGGTGCATGAGCTAAATGAACCCTGTTGTTTTCATCATATTTACAATGATTGTTACTTATCTTATGGTTATATGCTTCATTGGTGCAGAACGGAGATGCCATCAGAGTGTATCAGCAATACACGCATGTTCTGACAGCAGTAGTCACTCCCCATCAGTCTCAATACATTTACCCTGAAATGGTAACCTTTTCCCTTTTTATTTGTTTAAAATGGATGACATTACCTCTGAAAATGATGCTTTCTTGGAGGTTTAAGACATCCGTTGCATATCATGCACTTTACTTTTTTTTCTGACCACAGTTTCCTGTTCAGTACAGTAAGTATAAGCTGGGTCCCATGATCTCTCTGCATTCTCATCTGTGCTGATTAGGTGAGAGTGATGTAATCTTCTGCGGATAGTGGTGCAGACAGATGTGAAGAGAAAACCACCAGTGCTTGTGCTGCTGGCGCCCTTACAAACGGACATATGCCTGTCGGGATGTCTTAGTGTGGTTGTCATTACTATGTTGCAGAACTGAGTCTTGGCACGGATTAAGATTTTGTCAGTCTATAGAGAGCAGGTCAGTCTGGGGACAACGTGTACGTGAAAAGTTACTTTCCAGCATTTATTGTCTGTGTCAGAATAACAGCCAAATACATGCCATGCTGATTCAAACCTATCATCCTGGAAAACAAGCATTTCCAGGAGGCTGAAACAGCGTGACAAATCTGACAGCAATGAAAAACTAAACAAATGAAAAATTCAGATGTCTTAACTGCTTCACTATCATAACAAAGAGTATGACAGAAAGAGGAATGGGCTTCTCTTTGGGATATTGTGCTTTCACCATCACTTCATCACCTGCTAAGCTGTCCTGTGATTAATTTCCTCCATGATTAATATCCCCTGTACTGATGTGACTTCTCAGTCAAACTTTATGTTCCTGAAGTCCTAAAGCGTAACTCGCTCAGCTGAACTTGACTCTCAGTCAGATGGCCTTGTGTTGTGTGGATCCTGACCCTGAGTCTTATAAAACTTTTTACAAGAGTTTTTACAAGCACTTTAATGACTTTGTCAATAACTCTGGTGTTTTCTTACCCCGTCCACTGTGGTCTGCGTCATCCTGGTGACCTTAACAAGACAGGCCAGTGGTTATGAGTGCAGTGAAGACTTGAGATCTCACTCGACAAAGGACTTGCCAATCTTACAGAAAAGTGACTTTGAATACAGTGGTCAAAACACTACATTGTGATACAATACAGTTCATTGTTAAGGTCAGCAGTTAAAGCTTTTTCATTATCAGTTAATCTTTTAATCCCTTTATCTACAGGAGTGAAAGAATAAGAAGCTGTAGGGTGTTGGATTGGTTCATAATTTAAATGTCTGAAGGTCTTTGGGGAGTGGCTTTAAAGTCTTTTCCTAAAACTGTTTTAGTAATTAAGTCAATTCAAGTGATTAAAAAGTGCAGGGATGATAGTTTTGATTAACTGTCCTTCCTGTTCAAAAGTTTGTATTAAAACCGAATCTTTTTGTGATGGTCCATGTTTTTAAATCTACAACATGATTTTAAACATTGGAGTCCCACAGGGCTGTATTTTATCACCTGTTCTATTTTCCATTTACACAAACAATATAACCAGCAACAACAGTCGTACCTCACTTTTTAGATATGCAGATGACATGCCCATCATGGTCATCAAAGACGAGAACTCTCCATCTGCATACCACACACAGGTAAACAGCTCGATGTCCTGGGTTGAAGAAAGGTCTTAATGTATCCAGAACACAAAAACTGGCTTGTGGGGGAAGACGGACACCTGTTCCCACCACCCTCTCTTCAAGCCCCCCCCCAACACACTGATTCAGTTTAAGAAAAAAAAACAAAAAAACACAACGGCGTCTGTTCCTACTGAGGAAACTCAGATTGGTCAGGAAGAGCATTTTAACAGTTGTATACAAATCCCTCATTGAATCCATACTCAACATTCAACATCTCATCTTGGTTCAGTTTCACTTCTGTTAAGAACAAATCAAAGGTCCCCTGAATCATTAATCAGGCAAACAAAATAACATGCTAAACCCAAACTCCACTCTCAGCCCTCCATAGACGGGCAGTTGCAAGGAAAGTCAGTCACATAACAAAGGATTCCAGTCACCCCCTGCACAGCTCATTCCAACTACTACCATCAGGACGCCTCTATAGGGCCCTGCTAATATTGTTTCATTAATCAATATTCCAACACTACAACATTCACTGATTAAAAACAACTCTTAAAACATTCTTTTTTATACTTGTTAACAATCCAAATCATTCATTCATAGTATGTTGTGGAAAACAATCCATAATGACATTTAGAGAAGGGAAAGTGACATCACCTGTGTGGCTGTTAGTCAATTTTTTTGGGGGGAGAGGATAACACTGTTTCAACTTGCAAAACTTACCTAAAGTACTCTGGGGAGTGCTGAGGTGTCAATTTGACAAATGCTGAAAGTTTATCCACCCAAAGCCAAAACCATTAATGACGAATCTCTGAATTTACAGCCTTTGATGAGGCAACCTTTCCTGAGACTGAAGATCGAGGGTTTCATCAGCCAGTGGCACATTTTGAGATTTATCCCAAGTCCCTGCAGCTTTGCAGATGTATCTGAACTGTTCTGTGTGTTGTGATCTCTACACACTTAGATCCACAACAACATTAGCAACATCATTTTTTTGTAGGAAATTTAATCTCATTAGTGAGTATGCTTAGTTTTATGACTCAGTGGCTCAATAAAAACCTTCCCAGGGCAGAGACATGAATAATTGCACAGTGGATCCATGCTTCTTCAGTTATTTTTTCTGGCTTTGTCTGCCTTTAATGTGAGAGGACGGGACAATGGATAGAGCAGGAAACGGGGTGAGAGGGAGGGAATGACATGCAGGGAAAGTTGCTACAGGCTGGACTTGAACCCAGACTGCTCGCTCAAGGGCTATTGCCATAAGTAGCACGACCTAGACAAAAAAGTTCTTTAACAAAACTAATTTCAATTAGGAAATAGTAAGCCATGAATATTAGCAGCAACTTAAAGTAAATTGACAAACATTAGAGGCCTGTCAATTGTATATGAATTCATTCTGTGGAGAGAGTGTTTGTAGCTGGTATTGATGTTTCTTGTGAATATAGTGTGGTTTCTTAGCTGGGAAATGTTTTCCTCCTGTCTGCTGATCATCTCGGTGTTGGCATTTTTCTTCCAACACACACCTTATTTCACCTCTTGTGTTTCCAGGGTAGTAGAGATGTGTTTCTCCTTCAGCGCTCCAACAGGCTCATTACCTGACTTACCAACTCCCTCGGCCATCCAAAATCCCCTTCTCTGCTTTCCTCATTTCATGTTAAACACTCACAGGCGGTCCTGGTCTCCCCGTCCTCTGCAACTTTTTTTTTTCTTCTAACTGGTATGTAAGACACATGTAACAAAGGCTTTCTCCCTCCATCTGTTTGCATGTTCAGCTGACACATTCCTCATATGGCTGTTTGGTTCATGGAATTGAATAACAAAGGCTCTGTTAAAACATGGAAAGGAAGAAACAAATAGGAAGTGTTAATGTGTATGTAATTACAAAAGTGCCTTGTATTCCTAAATTTATGAGGTTCTGAAGATACAGCCTTGAAATAAATCATACCGCGTACCTGGGCTGACATGGTTAAAGAACTTCTCATGTTGCTTGTAGGAAACAGTCCGGTGGATTACCACAGGTGCTGTTTATGTGTCTGGTCAGAGTCCAGCTTTGGGGACTGACTGTTTGCAATGTTGACTTCTCCAGATGTATCTGGAGCTCGTCTGCAAAGGCCCTTTCACCTTTTTCATCTGTTTTGCAGCCCCCAAAGGTGGGGTCCTGCATGGATCCTGTCCCATAGCTGGATGTGCATTGTGCCTTTGTGTCTGCTTGGTGAGAAATGAAATGTCTCTCATGCAAAGCCAACTGTCAGATTTACATCTGTGAAAACATACAGCTTATTTGTTTTAGTTAGAATCTGTGGACCCACCAAAAGTGTTCACAGAGACCCTAAGACACGTGTATGAGGGTACTGATGTCTGACTGAAGCTAACAACTTGAATTTATACTCATGATTCAACAAACATTTTTGAAAAGAAAACTGGATAATTGCTGATAAAATATTCAACCAGGTGAGTCAATCAGCGCTCACTTTTATTTGTTGTCATGTGAACAAAACAAGAAATACCAGCAATGAAATGTTGAATGCAGAGGATGTATGGATTAAAAGTGGCTCTGTTTTAGTGAAAGAAAAAGACATCTTTGTACTGTAACAGTCATACCTTGTCAGTGTTTCAGGCACATTTTGTCGATGTATATGTATATTTTAATCTTTTCTTTTTGATGGAAAACAAAATTTATTCCTCCCATTTTGGAGGTTGAATAGTGAAACAGTTTTATTGCATTTTACAATTAAGTCTGTGTAAATAATGAGCCACACAGGATCCTACAATGGACAAACCAAAATGACCTCTCAAAGTCTTTATGAACTGTTCAGTGCAAAAACAAAGGGCTGCTAAAAGATAGCTTAATATTGTATAATAACGATACACAGGATGGGGTTTAAAGGCAAAAGTATACCTGTCATGCTGTAATATATCAACCAATCAAGCAATGATTTTCAGTTAAACCTTAAAATCATTTTTGCTTGACTGTTTACTCACACTTCCATTGACCTTAACCTCAGAGACCTGAGGGCCGTTGAGCTGAGGGGGGGCAGTGTGTCAAAGAGGGGAACAGACCTGTGATGGATGGTCTGGATTCCCCCATGTTAGACTGACCCTCTACCCTTCTGCCCATGACTGAAGATAAGAAGCTAATGTTACACTGCCTAAACTTTCTAATTTGACTGTTTTATGTCTCAAGTTCAGTGTTTATTCACGTACCAAAGAAAAGGAGAAATAAAGATTTATATTTGCCATCAGTGATACCCACAGTCTGCATAGTTTGATGTTCAGAATACCTCTGGGCTCAGCAGGACCATAACCATATCATTAGTGCTATTCACTCTTGCAAAACAGCAGGGAATGTGACCTGAGGGCATGTTCGTCACTCCATCCACTTCCTTTGGTGTTCTCTGATGAGTTTTTCAGTCTTGAAGCAGACCAAGGCAAGTGTTGACTAGTGTTCTTCCACCTTTCTTCTCCCTCAAAGAAAATTGTCCCAAGGCCATGCATGCTTTGTCTTGGAGAGCCTGTTGTGTGTGGAAAGCTTTATCAAATCCTCAGAAAGTCTTTTTAGTTACATGGATGTAGACACAGCTGGGTTTAAGTTTACTGCAAAGTTATTTTTCCTGGAAGATAAATTAAAAATCTATTCAGAGGCCTAGCAAATAGTGTTAAATCTTTTATTTATTTATCTTATTATTTTATTTCGTTTAGGACCTTTTCCCCCATAAGTTTATGATTCTGTATGTCTTGTCACCATTTTTGAAAAAAAAAAAACTTTTCATTGTCCCTCCTTGATGATGAAAACTCCAACTCTAAAATGTCAATTTTTTTTTCTGCTGTACCTCTGTTCTACTGAGACATCCATACAGGTGTGTGAGGCCCAGTGATGGAATTGGTCCAGTCTTTACAGATCCAGCTCCTGCAGTCGACAACACATCAGCTTGACTGTGCTGTCTCTTACAGCTGTTTCTTTTTTTATGAGGAGGTGCTCCTTGTTTGCTATGGTACCACAACGCTTTATTCATTTTGGCAAACCATGCAGAAGAGAGGGGAGGGGTTATAGGTGCTCATCTGAATTCAAGAAAATACACACTAGTGGTTTTCTGTAGATGAAAGGAAATGTGTTAAATATTTGGAAGGTTTATGATACAGCTTGTCACCTTTTATAATAGTTCAGGTTGGATAAAAATGATGGACTGACTTTAAAGAATCATGTGGTTGAATGTTTGTTCCCCATTGTCTGTAACTGGCCACAAGCATGAAAGAAACCAAACAATTATTCTCTTAAGTTTCTCTGGGGGACCATTTCCTGTTGATTTGCAGTCTCTTCTGCTTTAATATGAACACTCTTTAAGGAGGTTTACAAGAAAATGTGTCATGTTGTGATGTTAGGTTGGACCTAAGAGCACTTGCAAGAGACAAACTCGACCAGTATAGAAAGAGGTTGACGTAAGGCTGTAAAACCTGCCCATTTCACAGAATTTAAGTGTCGAAACAGCACCTGGATGGTAACATTGACCATTAAAACCTACGAGTCTAACACAGTCTCTTTTTTATAAAGTTTTTTTCATTTCATGAACAATCATGAACACGTTATGTCCCCATAACCAATAA